>PVHY01008999.1:0-11949 GCA_004024945.1 Uropsilus gracilis
GGGGCAACATAGCTAGACCTAGTCCCCAAAAAATAGCTGGGCATGGTGGTGCACACCTGTAATCCCAGCTACCTGGGAAGCCAAGGCTAGGGATTGCTTGAGTCTGTGGTATCATGGGCAATGTGAGCCTGCAGTTCCACAGGCAAAAACAGTGAGACCTAGTCTCAAGAAAAAATAAAAATAATAAAAAATAATAAAACACCTTTAAAAAAGAGAATACTGTAGCAACACTGCAGATGGCAATCACCAAGCTTTCAAAATATGCCTCTGTTCCAACATCAGATTGGTAATTAGAAGTGTTAGATTTTTATGTCCCGTAATAAATTCCTGTTGACTATTAAAAGCTCCCCTTTGTAGCTTAGGGCAAAAGACTCTCAAACACTGAAGAGACTCATCTCATGTGAATAACACATAAAATAACTTCCTTCTACCTGAGACATCCATCGGTCATCTCCTTGAATATCTTCTGCTGCATGTGGAATAGCTGCTGGGTTTGAGTCTCCTTGGCTCATTCTACACCTGAGGAAAAAAATTTATGTGTCACATTTCACTCATTTTATTATGTTTTCATTTACTTAAATGTTACACACAGAAGTTTTAAACAACAATTTATGTTTTACTGTTAATTTACAGTGTGGTTTTATTCATAAACTAACCAAATGAAGTTTATTTTCAGCAGAGATAAGTTGTATGACATCCTAAGTGCAATTAACACCCAGGGGTCACTAAATTTTCAGACAAGTTTGAATATCATTTAGGAACAGCACATAACTTTTAAGAAGTCTGCTCCAACTCCATACTTTACAACCACATTAATTTTGTTTGACTACTTAATATAAGTATCAAGTGACACAGGGAACTACATACTCACAGTCCAATGAAATAGACACTAGCACCCTTTAGACTGATTTATACTTTTAAGGATAACCACACAATTGATTATATTGAACACAGAATATATTGAATATTAAGTAGCACACAAATAACTACTGTAGAATGTGATCACAGACCTTGGTACTGGTTGTTAGCAAATGTTTACTAGGTATTTTTAACAGGTCTCCACTAAGAAACTTACTAATGATCAGCCCAGACATGGCATCTGATAATGAGTAAGCGTAATTCAGAAAAATTTTAAATGCTGTAATAGTCCATAAAGATAAATGAAAAAGGAGGATATTTTTAATTAACTCTGGAGAATACTTACTAGAGACATTTGAGGCTCAAGAGGTCATCTGGTAAATACTAAGATTGAAAATGAGGAACATCTGGGTTTGGGGGCTTCAGAAATGGATACCATACTCTTATCTTTTTCCTTCCTCTGTCATCCTCAAAATGAGCTAAGTTTTCTCTGCAGCACACTGAGCTATAGTTATTTAATAGTATACACAGAGTAAACAAATGGTAAATACAAAATACTATATTGCTTAGGTATAAGGAATCAGAAAGTAATAAGCCCTAAATATGAAACATATACCTTCATTTATGAAAACCAAATTACAGAAGCAAACAATTCCAAAACTAATTGGGGGATGTAGGGGGAGGAAAGAGCTTAGTTCTAACTGGCACTAGGTCTAAAAATATGGGTCTTAGGGTTAAGCGCCTATCTGCCTGAAAATGTGAAATACCACCCACACCATATTTGCACGCTTGTTTAGAGTATTTCAAATGTATAACTATCAGAAAATAACAAGTATCTATTAAAGACAACATATTGTTGTTTTGTACAGAGCACCTGTCTTCACAAAGGACTGCAAAAAGAAGGTTTTATATATGATAGTTTAGGTAATATGTGCAGTGAGTGTAATCAGGTTTGCCTGATTTCAGTAACAATAAATCTGGCCCAAAGATCACAAACCAATTCATGCTGCCTCCCTAAAGGGGACCTTCTAGCTAACCATTTCACTCAAAAAACCCCTAAACAGCAACAGATAAGAAGTGGCAAGAACTGCAAGGTGAAGGTGTATAGCTCTGATCAGACTATGGTATCTCTCTAGGGTTTCACTATTTAAGAAAAGTATGGAAAAACACAAAGATGTAAAGAAATTAAAGAATTAAGAAAAATAGCCATACAAACGTATTTAAAATCTAAGGGATTTTTGATTTAAAACCAGTAAGTATCCTATCACCTTTTATATAAAAGTTTGTTGGGATCTAAGTTCAATTATGGACTTGTCAGAAAATTCAGATTAAATCTGACATGGTGCTTATTACCAAATTTTCTTTTTTTGTTGTTGTTGTTGAGATAGGTCTCGCCATGTTGCCTGGGCTAGTCTAGAATCAGCCGTCTCAAGTGATCCCTAGCCTCTGCCTCCCGGTGTTAGGATTACAGGTGTGTGTCCATTTTCCACTCCCTAATTGAGAAAGCCTACTTCCAAACTTCTAAAACACATTTTAAAAATCCACTAATTTAATCAACTTGCTCCCATATATATTTTCACCTGGAGAAACACTTAACATGTTAATAGACACAGAGTTAATAGAGAATAAAATTAAGAGATCACCAATGAAGGAGGAAAAGAATCTGTTTCACCTCACTATATAAATATATAATTGAAGCCAGGCGAGGTGGCATGCGCCTGTAATCCTAGCTACATGGGAGGCTGAGGCTAGGGATCATTTGAGTCCGCAGGTTTGAGACAACCCCGGTCAATATAGTGAGGCCTAGTCTCTTAAAAAATATATATACATATATATATAAATATGAATATAAATAAGTGAAACTTATTTCCCAGGGATTATTTCAAGATCAAAGGTGAGAAACTGTGTATGATCTGTCTTCCTCATGCACATTCAAATACATCCTCCACTGTTTAAAGACAAAGTGTAGGCACTTCCAACTTCATTTCTCTTCTTGGAATATCAGGTTCAGAACTTGCCAAAACACTTAAAAAGGATTCTGACAAACTGGAGGGTGAGCTAGAAGAGCTAAAATGATGAGAAATCTGAAAACCCATTATATTAGAAATAGCTGAAACAAACAGATATGTTCATAATCTGATCAAAAAAATTGGCTAGGGAAGAGGAGGACACAGAACAAAAGAAAATACGAAACTACTGGAAGACTACTAGGAAGGGATTATTAGGCTTATTCTACATATCCCACAACAGGAAGCCAAGGCCAGTGTAAAGAATTTACGGTGAGAGACAAATTTCTAAAAAAACGACAGGCACACCTGTGCCACAGGTGGATTACTCGATTGGAGACTGAAAGAGGTTCAGTGAACACAGACTAGGAAAGTTTAAAGGGAACTAAAGTATATGAGTAAAGACTGGACTAGAGTAATGGGATGCAAGCCCTTTGAGATGTGTTATAACAGTTTTAAATGCACCCCAATGTGTACATGTACATTTAAGTTAAATATATAAATTACTGTTAATCTGTATATTACATACTAGTAAAGTATTTTTTTCTATTTTTACACAAAAAATAAATGGAAAAAGAAGTTCTAGTGCTTTTTTCCTGTACTGAAATAGATCATCTTATGTATCCCTGGTATACACTCTACTTTCAAGGCCAACTGTCTATAGAAACTACAATAACTTTTAAGCCCTATGATCCAATTTACAGAAATGGAGTTTCAAAGTTCCTTCAACAAGTAAACTCATCTGAAATCTTAACTGTGATAACTGCAATTAGATGTATTAAGAACTTACTCTTTACAAAACACTGAGCTAGGAGCTTTGTTACTTGACTATAACTGAAGTTGGGCAAGATTTATAGAACCTGCTCTTTTAAGTGGAGAGCTGGGATTTGAACTCTGGGTGACATACCGTGAAAGAACATTACTCTTGAGCAAAGGATGTCAGATTCTATATAAAGAAAAGACTACATGGAACAGGGATAAATTCTAATTTACTAAAAGTCAATTCATTTACATTTCTATCACTACACAAATTGAATGGCCTTCTGATGACACCCTAAGTAAATGGACTCAAATTTTTTCATGGACCAAAAAAGCGATATTAATAGAGAAACAGGAACAAAATGTCATTTATCTGAGGTTACCAGGTAGGTGGAACTGGGAGAGAGAGCAGATACTCCCAATTCACTAGTCTTTTTTCTTTACAAATACAAGGTCATCATTCTTCCCTTTCTACAAGGACAAAATAGCTGAGCAAAATTTGTTTCTTTGTGATTCAGAAACTTGTATTTACTATTATTTTGCCAAATTAGACTCTTACAATACAAAGTAGCCTTTACAGTTTTACTAATGTCTACGGCTTGGTAACTTTTTTTTTCTTTTTTAAACAGCAGGTCAAGAAAAACAGAACCATAAACCCATGCCGTTTCCTCTTTAAGAATCAGGTTTGAAATGTCCAGACTAGGAGACTTACACATTTAGAGGATTCAAATCATTTGGGAGGTGGATAAACTAAATTGTTGTATTTTAAACAATAAAAATGAAGAATGTAATCAGGAGTCATCCAGAGAACAGCCTATGCTAGTCTGGTGACTTTAGCTTTCCAGTCAGGTAGTGTCCTCAGCTACTGTAACACAGCAATATTCAGAACGCTGAAGCTGTAATGAATAACCACCAATGAGGAGAGATTTGACTCCCACCTCACCTTAATGATTCATAATAAATAATCACCCCCATAGAGCAAATTATTAAACCCTGAGATCAAAAACAGCAGGTTCAGTTAGGGGAAAAAAAAAAAAAAAACAACAGAATGGAGATTAAGATTCTAAGAACAGAAGTTTTAATTTATCAAGAGACTCTATTCCAAGGAGGCTTTAATTGTCCATTACAATCAGTTCTCTGGAAAAATGGCTAAGCAATTTGCACACTCTCAATGTTGCTGAATTTTCTATCTTTTTTATTTGGACCATGACACGATACCACCAGCTTTCAGATGCTTATAGGAGTATGACGTAGTGTGCAAAGTCAGAAACCAACAACAAAGAAATATAAATCCTCAAGCTAAGCTGGAAGTTTCCTTAGTCTAACCAGGAAAGGTCTGAAGGGGGAAAGTTGCACTAAGATTTAGAATGTTTCCACTCTGACCTATTAAGACCCCTCGTTTTGGTTCAGATGGAGCTAGCAGGGTTATCCTGGAGGAGCAGGCGGTCTGAATCTGAATGAATATCCTGCCTCAGTGGGGCCTGGTGGGTGGGTCCCTCCTTTCCAGCGCATCCATAATTTATTATCAATGCCCAAGCCAACAAATTAAAAGCACAATGATTTCCTACCCCTCCCCTGCTCCCCCACAAGGAGGCAACCTTTATGTCAGAACAATGTGCCCAGAAGAATCTAAGATACAAAGCACATCTAAGGCAAAGGCTTATTTAGCCAAATGCTCCGAAAGACAATTCTTGGTATTTTCTCCTTTCTCCACACATTGGACTCTCACGTCTTTCCAATTTAAAACTATACAAAAGGAGGTGTTAGCACGGATCCAGGTTTCTCTGCTCTACGGGTAAGCTCTAACAAGAGGTCAAAGCTTCAAGAATTACATCTTTTTCTTAAGGTCTGTATATAAACTGTGAGAAGCAGCGCTGGCTTGAGAGCCGTGGAAAGCAGAGGAGTGAGTCACCACGCAACGGGTTTATCACAAACCGGTAGGACAGAAGAGCCTCATGTGGGAAGTGGACATGGATCAGGATAAAAACACCTAAAACCCCCTGCCCACTGGTCTGGTCAACTAGCTGGTTGACCTTGGGCAAATCACCAATCTCCCACACCTCATCTCTAGGACGAAGGTGCTAGGATGAGGTGCTGGTCCCCACACCTCATCTCTAGGACTGCCCTCCAGACAGCAATCCCTACAGCGTCGTGACAGTCTACGGGTTTTGGGAAACATCAGAGGAGGAAACGGAGAAGTTCTACGAGTTGAAATTTTCAACCCAAGAGGGAGGGGAAATGTTCGGTCAGAAAACAGTGTAACTGCTCGGGCCCACGTCGGAGGCCTTCCAGACAGGAGCAAAGGCGGGGGGGAGCGGTCAGAGGTTCCACCACAGGATTGAAGAGAAAAGGCAACAGCTGAGGCCGGAGGCAGAGGACTTGCTACAAACGATGCTTGCAGGGGCGAAGGACTCGCCAGAGGGGCAGGGGGTGCAGGGAGGCCTACCCCGGCGGGTGGGCAGGGGAAGGGATGCGCCCCGCCACGGTTTTCCTCCACTGGGAAAGGCGGCGTGGAGGGGCAGGTCAGTGGCAGAGGAGAGTCGACCGGTCTAGGGGTGGGATACTGAGGGAAAGAATCCAAGGAACAGCGCGGGCGGCTGGGAACCAACGCCGGGCCCGAGGAGAAGGCGCGCGCGAGGGCCCCCAAGGGGCGGCGGGGGGAGGGGCAAGCAAGGTGGGGGAGGGGAGGTCGCGGGCCTCTCACAATAACACATCGCAGTCCCTTCCTACTCCCATCTCACGGGTCTCCCTTACCCGGGATGCACTCACTCAGACAGAGGGTCCGTGTGGCCCCCAAGCGGCTGCGGCGTCGGCGGGTGGCGCGTCTGTCGCTCGCTCAGTCCCGGCGGCCCCGCTCCGGCGCGTCCCTCCTCGGGCCCCAGCACCAGCAGCAGCGCCCCCACTTCCGGTTCCCCCGCCGCTCAGGCAAATGGCTTCCGGAAGTCCCGCCCCATCCTGCCGGGGCTCGGCGTGGCGCCACTCTCCCGCTTTCTCTCTCGACGGGCGCTCGCCGCTGCGCGCAGGTGTCTCGCCACGCCCCGCGAGTTGGCCCGCTTTGTTCACCAGTTTGCGCGTTCCTTGCGTGTGGTCTGCGCGACTCGGGCCTCTGCCTTTCGTTCAGTGCATCCCTCCATCCTGCGTGAATGTCACCGCCTTGTAGAGATGGCTTTCGGGACAATGTAGGTGACCTCACACTGACGCCATTCCCTTCCCACTCAGCCAACCTGGCTTCCTTCTCCACCCCGTGGAATAAACCAGATTGCTGAAAGTGGGAGGGAAATAGAGCATCAAGGTTGATGAAACCGTCTCCTGCGCTATTGAGGGGGAATTCCTGCTTTTATGATGAATGCACGGACCACCACTTAACATAGTGGGATGGCGAGTCGCAGTCTTCCTTAACGATCCATCCAGTTTAGGGGAAGACATCTATAAAGTCAACATCGAATAGAATTTATGCTATATGCGGGGTCTGTGCAAATGGAGAGGCGAAGGAAAGAAATGCGCAGGCTCCTTGTAGCAAAGCGTTTGTTGGAGAGTCGCCCTGAACTGACCCTTAGGGTAGGTAGTTTTCATTCAGACCTATCCAGGGAATAGGGTAGAGCCCTCTAAAGCTCAGAAAATGATGGAGAGCCTTGATTTTGTTGACAACCCGTTAGGAATACTATTAGACCTTTTCAAGATACATCAAATTATTTTTCAGAGCACCTGTGTTGTCAAGTGGTACTAAATTCATCAGGCACATATAATCCAAAATAATGCTGTTTTCATGCAAAGTGAATTTTACATTGCTAATTTATCTGCAGATGTTCACACAATATATGGCACACCAGTAGGTAGGTGTTCAGCTGATATTTGTTGTTTTATATTTGGGGAGCTCTTACGGTGGTATAAAGAAGCCTCCCACAAATATATCAGAAGAGACAGGGTTTGAATTAGTTTCCAATATTCAGAGTAGCAAGTATTTCCGCAGTTTTAATACTGCACACACTTAACTGTAATTATGACTTTAATACACTGTCTTCCTTTCCTAATTATAAGCTCCGAGGAAACAGGGAATATTGTTCTTTGGGTCCCAGACCCTGACTTGGTTGCTGATCCATAGTAGATACTCCTTAAGTAGTGCTGAATGAGGAATGAATAATCAAGAGTTGAACTTGTGCAGGTGTGAAACTGATGGCCCATCTTTGTACTTTGTTGTTTTCAGCTTTTAAACAAACATAAACCAGGGAAGTGTACCTCTAGGAAATACTATACCCATTTAAATTAGTCTCTTAAATGTTTATATATCTTTATGACTCAGGCTGTTTTTGGTGTTTTGAACAAAATCTCTATGTCACTGAGCCCTGCAATGTATTAAGAGCTTGTCTTCTGAATTTGTGATTTAGCTATCTAAATTATTAATTAAAAAATATGCATGTGGTATAATGGAAATAACACTTTTTTTTTTGAGGCTAGGTCTCGCTATGTTGCCCAGGACTCAAGTGACTCCCAGCCTCAGCCTCCCAGGTAGCTGGGTGGCATGTGCCACCACATCCAGCTATTTTTTGAGACTAGGTCTCACTATGTTGCCCTGGGTGGGTCTTGAACCTGGGGACTCAAGTGATTCCCGGTTTCAGCCTCCTATCCTAGGCGTGGGATTAAAATCGCACGCCACTGCAGCGTGACTGGAAATGACACTTAATTAGGCTTCAGGGCACCATGCCTTTGTCTGAGGGCTACTGCTCATTGACTTCTTTTAGCCTTTCCCCCACTATATCTGTAATATAAAAAGGACTAGATCATTGCTAAGGTCCTTTCTGGCTCTAAACTCTTACTCTCTGCTCTGATACATGTGTGAATATAATTCTGGTGGCATAGACACCCTTTCTCACTCCTCCTCACTTCCCACATGCTGTTGCCCCTCTCCAGGAGGCCCCAGTCAGAGTCACTGAGTGGTGAGAAGTAAAAATAACTGTCTTTTAGCCATGAGACAAATGATGGAAAACTATCAAGACAGCTTGCCCTTTGTTTTTCCACTAATGCTGTTGAATTTTAGGAATCCACCCATATGTGTGTGTGTGTCTGTGTGTGTATTTTTTGTCAAAGGGGGTTTTAGTCTTATTAACAAAGAAGAATACAGAAAGAGGGTATTCATACATATAATTAAAATGTGGGCATAAATTAGACAAAAAGTTAAGTGATTAATAATTTGGTTGGAATATGAATATTTAATTTTGTTTCTATCTTTTGAAGACAAAAGTTTCTGAACCTAAAGAACACTCCATGCTGTATAGCAGGTGTCCCCAAGTCCAGACTGTCCTTAGAATGGTGGCTCTACAGATTCTTTAGTCTGGGCTTCCTCATGACTAAATGACAACGTAAAGGAAGAAAATATATAAACTGACTAGATGTCTGTGAAAGAATTGGAGTCCTTAAATGGTCTAGAGTAAATGTGATCAAATGTAAACTTAGGACTTCGACAGTGAAAAGTACTGAAACATCACCCATGTGGGCTGGAGACTACTTGGCTTTTCATTACATGCAGTAACAAAGCTTGGAGATTTCAGAGGACCAAGCACATCAGACATGAAAAAAGGAAAGAAAAGCTGTATGAACCAAGAATGGACACACAATGTGAATTCAGGGAATTTCAATGGGTAGAACTGCAGATCAGATGGCTTTTATACTAAGAGTTTTGTTGACTTTAAACCAACAAAGTCTTAAGATTTGAGAAAGGTTTCAACAGGAAAAAACAGTTTCACTGACATCCTTACCAGTTAACACATTTTCATTTGCCTAGATTCCTTTCATTCAATAATGATGTTTTGCAATTTTTAAATCTTTGGTATTGAGCCAAGGTATTGTTAGAAATATAGCAAAGGCAGTGTTATAACAACATTCCATCAAAAAAAAAATGTTTCGGTCATGTTATTCTTTTTAAAAACAAGCTGTGTGTGGGTTTAGTATCACTGCAAACTCATGAATTGAAGCATGTTTAATGTAGTTCATTCCATCCTAGTTATTAAGCTTATTGAGAACCAGATTGTTCCATCTTTAGTTAGAAGGACTCAGGTTGGCTCCTGAGACAGTTTGACATGCTCAAACACTGCTTTCTACCATTTCAGTTTTCATCTTTTTTGTAATTTCATATAAATGGAGTAAGTACTCTTAATAAGTACTATAGTAAGCACTCTTTTTAAATAAGTACTATAGTAAGTACTCTTTTTTTAGACTTCTTTAACAGTATATTTTTGAGATCATGTTATTTAGTGCATGTGTCACAGTTGTTCATTTTTTATTGCTAAGTAGTATTCCATTGCATGCCTATTCTATATATCATTTCCACAGTTAGTGGACATTTAGGTTGTTTAACTGGGTGACAGTTCACATAGTTTAACTGGGTGACAGTTCACAGTGTCTGTGTGCACATGTGCTTTCTTTTCTCTTGGATAAATATCTAAAAATGGGATTGCTGAGTGTATGGCAAATGTGTGTCTTGCCCTGTAGTCAGCTGTTTTCCAAGTGGCTTATCATTTTATAGTCTCACAGCAGAGTGTATTACAAAGTTGCTCTGCATCCTTGACAACACAGAGTTTTATCATTCTTAATTCTAACCAGTCTTACAGGTATGTAAAGATCTCTCACTGTTCCTTTAAGTTGTGTTTCCCTGATGACTAAAAACAGTATTAATCTATTAATGTCCTATTTATTTATATATCTGATTTTGTGAAATACCTGTTCAGCATTTTTTGCCCATTAAAAAATATATAGTTTTTTTTTGGGGGGGGGGCTACTTGTCACTGAATAATAAAAACTATTAGATTCTGAATATAAATCATTGCTAAACATATATTTCAAACATTTTTCTCTTAATCTATGATGTAAGTTTTCATTTTCTTAACTATCTTTTGAAGAACAGACATTTTTAGTTTTGGTAAAGAACTAATGTATGGTTTGTGCCTTTTGGATCCTACTTAAGAAATCTTTGTCTTCTGTTAGTAATAGTGAGTTTCTCCTGTGTTTTCTTCTGGAATTTTTCTAGCTTCCTTTACTTTAGCTTTACATTTCATTCAGTAATTTTTTTTTTTTTTTGAGACTAGGTCTCGCTGGTTGCCTGGGGTAGTCCCAATCCCACGGACTCAAGTTATCCCCAGCCTCAGCCTCCCAGGTAGCCGGGATTACAGGTGCCTGCCACAGCATCTGGCTGCTTTTTCAAGACCAGGTCTTGCTATGTTTCTGGGGATAGTCTCAAACCCGCTAACTCAAGTGATCCCAGGTCTCTTGCCTCCCAGTGCTTGAATTACAGGCAGGCGCCACCATGCCTGGCTTAGTAATCCATTTTAAGATAACTTTCACGTGTAGTGTGAAAATAAGGACGAAGTTAGCTGTGGTATATGTGGATGTCAGGTGTTGCAACACTGTTGTAAAGACTTCTCTATTGAGTTATATTCAACCCTTTGTGAGAAACAATTGACTTCCTCCTATATGTGAATCAATTTCACACTCTATTCTAGTCCATTGATCTCTATGTCTATATAGCACAGTGCCAGGCTGCCTTAATTACTATGACTGTATAATCACTCAATATCAGATACTATGAATTCTCCAGCTACTTTGTTTTTCAGAATTATATCAACTATTTCACATTCTCTGCATGTCCATATAAATTTAGAATAAGCTTATTTCTACAGAAAGGCTTTCAAAATTTTGAGTGGGATGCAGTGAATCTTTATAACATCAATGAGTCTTCTGATTTGTGAATATTATTTATCGTCCCATTATTTTAGATCTCTTTAATTTATCTCAGTAGTATTTTGTACCTTTCAGCTCTACTATTTGATCAATTTCTCCTTAAGTGTATAAAACATACCTTTCATATTCATAAGAACATTTCTTTGAGGTCTTTGAGAGTGCCTTTTTTTTTTTTTTTATGAAATGTACCTGATAATTCCAGCAATCAATCACTTGGTAGCTGTAATGAGCGGAACAGTGTGCTTGAAGAGGAGTAAATAACCCCATTGGCAGCTGAAATGCTTCCCTATTGAGGCATCTGGGCCTCACTTCCTGGCAAAGTAAGTTACTTTTATTGCCCACTTATCTTGAAGATAGTTTCATTCAAATGTTCACCTTTTTAAAATGACAAGTCCTTATGGATTTTAAGAGTCAAGACAAAATCCTGAATTTTGAATGCCAAGAGACCAGGGATGTTTCTGCTATTTGTTTATAACTTTTTTTTTTTTTTTTGAGACTAGGTCTCGCTATTTTTGCCTGTGGAACCACAAGCTACATTGCTTGTGGTACCATGGTCAAGCAATCCCCAGCCTCAGCTTCCCAGGTAGCTAGGATT
>PVHY01008999.1:21655-58769 GCA_004024945.1 Uropsilus gracilis
TTCCTTCCTTCCTTCCTTCCTTCCTTCCTTCCTTCCTTCCTTCCTTCCTTCCTTCTTTCCTTCCTTACTTCCTTCATCTTTCCCTAAGAAAGACTGGCAAAGTAGGCATCAGCTAGATATCACGGGGTCTTTTAGCCCATACTAAATGCAAAGGGAAATAATTAAGAGGGCCATGAAGATCATATTTTCTATTGGTAAATATATATATATATAACCACGTTAACCATTTTTAAGTGTACAGTTCATATGGATTGCCAATTTTCCTAGCTCTACTTGTTAAAAATGCAATTTCAGTTTTTAAAAGGTCATTCTAGAAGCTTCTAGTTTAGTGAACACAGGGAAATTTGGGGAGAACAGCATGCTTGCAAAGAGCATGGGAACTCCACACTCCTTTCCACATACTGTGCCCTCTGCATCTCTTCTGGCTGTTCCTGAATCATATCCTAATTTAGTAAGTAAGCATACATGCATACATACATACATATGTGGGAATTCTAGTTATGCCATGAGGATGAGTTGGGGGATAAAACTGGAAGCAGAGGAAGAGTCAGGAGGGCCTACTGCAGTCGTCGAGGAGAGAGGCAATGGTGGCGAGATGATGCTGGTGCGGATAGGTAGAAGAACAAGTATACAACAATATACAAAGAGAAGAGAAAGTGGGCTCAAGAGTGTTTTAGAGGTTGAGCTGATAGGATGGTCTCATGGCTCAAATATAAGTCAGTAGCAAAAGGCATGAATCAAGAACTACTTACATAGTTGACTTTGAAATTGTGTAACAGAACAAAACAGAGTACTCATCTAAATTTATAAATAAGAGTAGCTGGCTCTTTTTTTTTTTTTTTTTGAGAGTAGGTTTTGCTATTTTTGCCTGTGGAACTGCAGGCTCATATTGCCTGGGGTACCACAGACTCAAGCAATCCCCAACCTCAGCTTCCCAGGTAGCTGGGATTATAGGTGCGGGCCACCACACCCAGCTGTTTTTTTGATACTAAGTTTTGCTACGTGCGTGCCCCGGGTGGGACTCAACCTGGGATCCCTGACCCTGGCCGTGGTTTCCTAGGCTGCCGCCTACAGGCATGCGCCACCATGCCTAGCCTGCAACTGGCTTTTTATTTTTATTTTTTTAATTTTATTTATTTTTTTTTTTTGAGACTAGGTCTTGTTATTTTTTTTTGCCTGTGGAACCGCAGGCTCTCATTGCCTGGGGTACCACAGACTCAAGCAATCCCCAGCCTCAGCTTCCCAGGTAGCTGGGATGACAGGTGCGCGCTACCACGCCCAGCTATTTTTTTGGAACTAGGTCTCGCTACGGGCCCCAGGCAGGACTCGAACCGCGATCCCTAGCCCCGGCCACTTCATAGGCTGAAGCTTACAAGCACGAGCCACCGTGCCCAGCTGCAACTGGCTTTTTAAACCCAGCCTCTCATTAGGTTCCTCCCAGCCTGTGCAAGCAGTAGCAAGACCACACTATCTTAAAAGGGGGCAAGAACAGATTTACTCATTAAAAGACAAAATAAACAAAAGTCACTGAGCATACAATGGGCCTCCTTTGATTATCTTACCACAGTTTAGTCACTAGTCCAAAGGGCTACATGTGGCCTTCAACCATATGCTTCCACAAAATGGCGGCTTTCCCACCTTCAAGGCAAATTAAAAAAACTAAGATGGCATCATTGATCCTCTTCCAAAGGCACAGCTTCAAGTCAAATGAAACCAAGCTGGTATTGTCGCTCCTTCAAAAGTGGGAGATTCAAATTCAATGAAGAAACCAATGTGGCATTGTCAATTCTCCTCCAGAAGACACAGCTCCAACATTGTTGCAGCTTCAACTCTAAAGTGGCCTGAAACCAGCAAGACTCACTAGATACAGCAGCAGCAACCACTTCAGATGTCTGGTGATGAAAACAACAGTGCTCCAACCTCCCCTCAGGTCTCTAGACAGTTCCTAAACGTCATAGTTTCAGAGTTAAAGGAAGTTTTCAAGTACCACACTTCCAAGTCAACTTACACAAGTCACAAGTCTCTGCAGCATGCTTCCCCTGGCTCCTCACTGGCCCAGGCTGGGGATGGAAGCTCACAGCATGCCTTCCTTCCCTGTCCTGCTGCTGCACATGGTGGCAGCAGCTCAGAGGCCTCCAATCTCCTTTCTGCTCCTCAGCTCTCTCTTCTCCCTTCCTTGTTCTCTGTCTCTGTCCCTCACTCTCCAGCCACTCCTTAAATCCCTTCTCTGTTCTCTAAGAAGCCTTGACCTCCCTTCTCCAAGTCTCTGCCCCACCAGGATACAATGACTGCTATCTCACTGCAGCACCACCCTGCAGGGCCAAAGCTCCCCCAATTTCACAATAGCACCGCTATCAACTTGAGCTTCAGTTTGGGGATGACTATCTGAACTTAGAGAAGTCACTTTAGCTCTCTTAATCTTGAGTGGTTTATCTGTGAAAAGCAAAAATATAACACTAGTCATCCCACTGTCTCACAGAATTGAAAGGGTAAAGTGAGATAAATATAAAAAATGAAAATTTTAAAATAATAATGAAGTCAGGACACCAATGTGGGCAGTGTTATTTGTTGGTAAAACTTAAGCATCACCATTACCTGTGTCTGAAAGACATAGTGGTTAAGAATAACCTGAAGCCTAATCCCTTAAGAAGCTTAATCCCTTCTTTTCTTTTACCTTGATATTATAAATCTTAAGTAGGGCTTGATCAACACTAACTTAACCCTAACTTAACTTCCTGTGTTAGTGTTCAAAGGCCCAAGGAGGGGATCATAACTGAACCAAACCAGAGTGTGACTGATAATCCCATCATCAGGATTTATGATTGGGGGGGGGGGGCAAGGAAAAGGGGATAAAAGAGAAGGGACTGAAGAAAGAAGAAATTGGAGACCAGAAGACTAAGTGAGAGGAGAGCTGATCTGGCATCAGCCATCTTGAGAAGGAGCTGACTGTTTGGCTTCGAAAAGAACCCAGGAGTTGTTGAACCTTTTGTGGCTCCCAGCCTTCCAATCTTTAAAGTTCGGGGAGCTGGATAAAGGCAGAGAAGAGGAGTTTACACAGAGTGCTTAACTGCCCTGACAAGAAGGAGAGGAAGATAGGGAGGGAGGGAGAGAGAGCTGGAGTTTTTGAGGAGACTCCTTTTTTTAGTTTTCCCAACTTCTGAGAGAGAGAGTGAGAGAGACAGACAGACAGACAGACACAGAGACAGAGAGACAGAGACTAAGGTGAGCCTCCTGTTGGTTTCAGAGCTTACTCCATACTGGCTACAGTTACTGAGGACAGAAGACAAGGACATAACCTGGTGGTTTCAGACTGAATTACATACACTAAGACTGAGGTAAAACCCACACAGTTCCTTGAGGAGCAGAAGTGGCATTCCTTTCTGTTTGGGACACTTGTGAAGGTGTGGACTCTTAGACTTTTAATTTATCTTCTATTTGTAAATAAACTCCTGTGCTTACCCTTATCACAGAAGTTTGATCTCTGGGTAACTGCTTACACACAGTTGGAAGAAATTGACTAAAATTAAAAGGGTGATCCCCTCGCTTGATAATGTAACACAAGCAAAGGCTCAGTGTACTTCTATTGTAAAATTTGCTTAAACAGGGATTCATGGAGATATTAAGTTTATTTAACCTCCAAGAATGTTGTTTTGATTTCAGAATTTCAGATCTTGTCTTTATCATGCTGCAAGAACCTTTCCTGGTCTCTCAAATCAGTGAATATAGTAGTGGAATTCCCCAGATGTTCCAGTCATATGATTTGGTCATAGCTCTACTTTACAGAAGTGTAATCGAACCAGGGGCTTAATAACAAAAGTCACATTTGCTGGTACAGAAATCCTCCCCCCTGTCCTCAGATATCTCAAGATCCCCAGTGGATGCCCAAAACCACAGATAATACCAGATTCTCTACAGACTATGTCTTGTCTATGCAGATATACCTTTGACAGAGTTTAATTTACAGATTAGGAACAGTATAATATCAGTGACAACAACCAAATAGAATAATAGATCAAATAACCAAATAATAATAAAATAGAATAATTATAAGAGTATAGTGTAATAAGTTATGTAAATACAGTCTATCTATCTATCTATCTATCTATCTATCTATCTATCTGTCTGTCTGTCTGTCTGTCTGTCTGTCTGTCTGTCTGTCTGTCTGTCTATCTATCTATCTATCTATCTATCTATCTATCTATCTATCTATCTATCTATCTATCTATCTATCTATCTGAGACTAGGTCTCGCAATGTTACCCAAGTAGACTCAAGTGATCCCCAGCCTCAGCCTCTCAGGTAGCTGGCATTACAGGCATGCACCACCACACCTGGCTCTAAAAATATTTATTTGTACACATTTTCATACCACTGTTAACCTCAGGTAACTGAACCACAGAAATTGACACTGTGGATAAGGGAGAAACTAGCAAGGGAAATTAAGCAATTAAAAAATAATAAAGAAACTGTAGACTGTGTTTGGAGGTGATAAATGCAGTGCATTGAAAGCACAAGTACAGCAGGAGTAGGATAAAAGGATGCTATAGGGTATGAGTGGTCAACAAAAGCTGTACTGAGGAGGTGACATTGGGAGACGACTTGAAGGGCTTAAGGGAGTTAGTCACACAAAAACTAAAAGAAAAATATTTGAGGAAGGAAGATAATGTTTACGGCTAAAGCAAACTATCTGATAAAGAGCAAAAAAAATTGTGCTTTTTAGGAAAGTGACAATTGCTGGAACCAGGATGCCTTCTTTCGATAACATGGGGTAGAATCTAGGGCATAGGTGAAAGGACTGGCTTAAGGGAAGGGAAGGACATGGAGAGTTAACCTGTGATTGGATCCTAGGCAGGAAGGTGTGTATATGTAGAGTCTGTAAAGGTTCTTTGGTTATGTTAGCCTCTTCAGGCAAAGAGCTGAGTCATCATCTGATTATTTTGCATAGAGAGAAATTATGAAGTTCTCACCAGAAGAGCTGGATGAGTGAATCAAGTGGAGAGAGACCATGATGACTGGGCAGCATCTGGCTCACTTGAAGTTCCTGGTCCAGATTTTAAAGAGGGTCCAACCAACTGTGCTCTGCTTTCCCCTCCAGTCATTTTCAGCTACTCGGGAGGTAAGAAGTGTTTTATGTCCCCAGGGTTGTGGTTTTGCCAAGTAAATATGAATCAAGAAAGGGGAAGGAGAGTTTAGAGTATATACAGGAGTATGGAGTAAAGTGCAAGTGAGCTGGAGAAGCAAGAGAATGCCAAAGAGAGAGAGGCATAGTGACCAGTTGGAGGAAGATGGGAGGTCTTGGCAGACTGAAGAAGTGCAGGTTTGAGGACACTGAAAAGGATGTGGGGGTCAGAAAGGAGTGACTGATGGCTAGGGAGTGAAATGCTTGGCACCAATCAAGAGGTGGTTATTGATAGAGTAAGATGGAGAGTAGAGACTGTATTAATAGGGTACAGAGGCCAAGGAACTCTTCAGAGGCAGGGTGTAAGAGGAACCATCAATGCATATATTGAGATGACCAAGAAGCAAGGTAAGAGTAGTTCTGGAAAGTAAGCTAGGAGCTAAAATAGTAGCTGAGTCAGAGGCATGCATTAGCATGAGAGAATGTCAGAAGATGACCAAAGCTGTGAGTGATACCGGGTGGGAAAACAAGCAAAAAAGGTGGTTAACCAAACTTACAAAGGGGAGCAGCTGGCCTTTTAAAGCCAGCCACACACCAGGTTCTTCCCAGCCCATGCATGCAGTAGCAAGGCCACATAAACTTTAAGAGGGAGGCAAAAACAAATTTACTTATTACAAGAAAAATTAGACAAGAGTCACTGAGGGATACGAGGGAACCCCTTTGGTAATCTTACCACACAGTCCAGTCTCTAGTCCAAAGAGCACAAGGCTGCAGCAGCCTTGTGCATCCACAAAATGGCGGCTGCCCCAACTTAACCCCCATGAAGGAGTTAAGATGGCACCACCACTCCTTCTTCAAAGACGCAGCTCCACTCACTCCAAGCTAAACGAAGATAAGATGGCATTGGAGACCCTTCTTCAAAAGCTGAAGATTCAGGGCATGGTGGTGCATACCTGTAGGTGGCAGCCTAGGAAGCCACAGCCGGGGCCAGGGATCATGGTTCGAGTTCCACTGGGGGCATGTAGTGAGACCTAGTCCAAAAAAAATAGCTGGGTGTGGTGGCATGTGCCTGTAATCCCAGCTACCTGGGAAGCTGAGGCTGGGGGTTCATGTCTGTGGTATCCTGGGCAACGTGAGCTTGCAGTTCCACAGCCAAAAATAGCAAGACCTAGTCTCAAAAAAAAAAAAAAAAAACTGACAAAAACTGATGATTCAAATCCAATGAGGAAAACCAGGATGGCATCATCAATTCTTCTCCAAAAGGCACATCTCTGACATTCTTTCAGCTCTAACTCTTAAGTGGCTGGGCATCAGCAAAACTCACTCAATACAGCAGCACTGCAACCACTTCAGACGTTTCACGTTAAGAACAGTAACACAGCAAATGCTCTTCAGTTCTCCAGAAGACTTCCAAGCTTTGCAGTTTAAAGTTAAACCAAATCTTCAAGTACTAAATTTCCAAGTCAGCCTATACAAGTTACAAGTTTCTCCAACATGCTTCCCTGGGCATATCCACCCTGGGAAGGGCCCTGCTGTTGCACATGGCCTGGCCAAGGGAGCCCTGAGGCCTTACAGCTTCCCTGCTCCTTTGGTCCCTGCACCTTCCTTCTTGGTTCTTTTGTTTTGTTTTTGTTTTTTTTTTGAGACTAGATCTCACTGTTTTTGCCCGTGGAACCGCAGGCTCTCGTTGCCCGGGGTACCATGGACTCAAGCCATCCCCAGCCTCACCTTCCCAGGTAACTGGGATTACAGGCACATGCCACCACGCCCAGCTATTTTTTTGGAACTAGGTCTCGCTACAGGCCCCAGGCGGGACTCGAACCGCGATCCCAAGTCCCGGCCACTTCATAGGCTGAAGCTTACAGGCACGAGCCACTGTGCCCAGCCTTTCCTTCTCGGTTCTATCTTATCTTCCTTTCATGTGCTTTTCTCCATCCCCTCCCTAACCTCTTTATCCTCTTTTGTTAAGAGAAGGCTTAATTTTCCTTTTCCAAGTCTCCACCCACCAGGATGAAATGGCTGTCATTCTAATGCAGATGCTGGGGGCCACAGCCCCCAGTTTCACCACAGCCCCCTAACATGAGGAGTGGTGAGTGATAGCTGGTCATATGAAATTCTGAACTTGGGGTCATCAGGGAGGGAAGACTGAAAATGATCTGAAAGTGTAGGTCCCCTTATGTTGGGGCCCCAGCGTAAGACCATGGTGGACTAAATACAGCCACCACTTGAAATGGCCTTTAAGGCAAGAAGATGAAGGGACTGTTCAAGAAATTGTAGGGCATCTAGGTGCTTTTGCTGACAAATGGTCATGAGTTTTAGAGTGAACAGTGGAAGGGTTTCAGGAGTTGGGAGGAGTGCAGAAGGAACAGAGTAGGGTAGGGGATAAATCCATCTTTATGGGGATTAGAACATGGCCTGTGAGGGATCAGGGACTCACTCCAACCTCATAGAGGAAAACAATAAGGAACAAGATTCCAAAGCTTATAATTAGGCGAGTGAGTGGGTTGGTTTGCCACAACTCCTTGGTGGCTAAAAGTTGACAATGAAACTTAATGGATCAGAGCAGACAGTTTAATTCTCACAGCACAGCAAACAGCAGGAGTTTCAGTCTAACCGTACTGATTCCCCTTGCCCTCAGGACCCACAGGATGACATAATAGGCCAGAATGGATACTGCACATTCAGTGGGCTGAGGATTGTGGGGCCAAGGACCCAGCATCTATTGTAGAAAGCTGAGAATAAGCCACCCCCCCCCTCTCCTGGGGGAGGGTCAGAGAGGGAAGCACAGTGGAGTGACAGTCATGCTACAGTGATACACCTGTCTACAGATGCCATGCATGTCACACCCAGGACATTTTATAGGCTATTGCTGTAACTGTTCCATTTTACTATTAGTTGTTTCAATCTCTTACTGTGTCTGATTAATTAAACTCTATCATAGGTCTGTATATATAGGAAGAGAGCATATAGTGGATTGTGTACTATCTGCAGTTTCAGGCATCCACTGGGGTCTTGCAATGTATTGACTGCAGATGGAGGTGGGGGGCTACTGCATTAATCTTCATAAACACAGGATTCTTTGTATTGCTCATTGATGTCTCCCTAACCCCTAGAACAATGCCTGGCCTGTGTAAAAACCCCAGTAAGTATTTGTTGCAGCAATGAATGGCAGAACCCAAGGTCTAAGAAGAATTTATCAGAGGACATTCAAAAACTAGATTTGAATCAAGGAATCATCAGCCAGGGTGTTGGTGAGGAGAACTTAATACAATTGATAGGTCACTATCTTACAACACAAATTCAATGGAATTCCAATTAAAATTCAACTTCAATTTTTAAAAACTTTATCCCCTTCTATATTTAAGCATCTATAAAATAAAGAGAGTGTTATAATGAACTCCTATGTTCACATCACCCAGTTTAAATAACTATCTGTATATGGATACGGATTTTTTAAATCTCTCTCCCCATTTATACTCCAAATACAGATGATTTATCACTTTTAACTCTCCCAAATTGTTTATTTTGGAGAAATTAAACAGAAGAGTTGCAAGAGTAGTTCAAGTGAACAAATGAACATCAGTGATTCACCAATTTGTAATATTTTATCACATTTGTTTACTAAAATAAATCTATTCTTACCTGTCTGCCTCTCATATGGAAAGAAAACTACCTATATATTATAGCATATGCACAAGGATGTACATTGCAAATGGTACAGTGAAAAAGTATGTATACTTGTGTGTACTCCTTTGGTAGATTTTATGTGTGTCCACACACACTTACACGCACATACATATGTGGAAATATGTTTACTTTGCTGGAGGTAATGATAAACATCATGGAGAGTTTCCAGACTTCATTGGAGATAGTTGTAAACACTTCACAATAGGGTTTTTAATTTTAATAAATTTATCTTAAATTTTACGTGGAAAAATTATTCAAGAAAATAATGAAAAAAATATATATATTTTTTATATATATATAAATATATATAATATATATATATATAAATATATATATTCTAAAATATATATTTTAGAGCTTCTCTAATAAGAATATTTGAGAGTTGAGTAGAGAATTTAGAAATAGATTCAAATATATGTGATAATTTAATATAAGAATGCTATTTGAATGCATTGGAGAGATGCTTATTTAAATAAGTGTAGTTATCTACAAGCCTGTCCCTCCTGAGAGAAAAATGAAGTTAAATCATTATCTCATTTTGTATGCAAACAGTTCAGTTAAAGTGATTGCATATTTGTAAATAACAATAAAAAGTGCAGAAGGAAATTTAGGCAGCATATATGCAAACTAAAGAGTATGTGATCTTGAGAGCTTGTTTGGAGGTTCTAGCAGGGGAGCGCAGCTACTCGTATACCCTCGACCTAAGAACGGTCTTTCTCTAATTGGGGGAAGGCCGTCCTTGACCAAGCGCGCAGCTTCGGGAGGGACACACATGGAGCCATGAGGGAGGAAGGGGACACCCGCCTAGCCAGCCAGATCAGCCGAATCAACCCTGGTGATCAATGGGGTGACAGATGTCGCAACCAGATCGCCCTCACATCTGAGTATGTGATCTTGAAATCACAACATAAGACCCAGGAACTCTAAAAGAACAGATTTAATAAAACAGAAAGCAAACACTTTTTTTTTTTTTTTTTTACTAGGTCTTGCTATTTTTGCCTGTGGAACCGCAGGCTCTCGTTGCCCAGGTACCACAGACTCAAGCAATCCCCAGCCTCAGCTTCCCAGGTAGCTGGGATTACAGGCGCGCGCCACCACGTCCAGCTATTTTTTTTGGAACTAGGTTTCACTACGGGCCCCAGGCAGGACTCGAACCATGATCCCTAGCCCCGGCCGCTTCATAGGCTGAAGCTTACAAGCACGAGCCACCGTGCCCGGCCAGCAAACACTTTTTATGGAAAAGGTTTCCATAAACAAACTCAAATACTATTAATATGTTGAGAAAAGTTTACTACAATACAATGGACACATAAAGACTAAGGGCTTTAAAATATAAAGCTTTTATGATTTGGTAACAAAAAGACAAACAACACCTAGATAAGTGGAAAAAAGATATGAATGGATAGATTACCTAATCCAAATGGCAAGCAAGCAGATAAATAGATGCTCATCTTCCCAGCAGCCAGAAATGGAAATCCAAGCACATTTATCTATCAAATTGGCAGAGTTAGAGTAATGATGCCTACTACTGACAGTGACAGAAAGGACTATCATGCTGCAGGAAGCATGAGCCTTGTTGACCTTTTTGAAAGCATCCTAGAAACATCTGTTAAAATTTTGAATGCACAGACCCTTAAACCAAGCAGTAAAAGGGGACAACTGTCAAATAATCATTTTTTGTTAGGTTGTATTCCAAGCACAACTGTACTTTATCCCAGTTATTCCTATCAAGAATCCTTTGGGAAGCCGGGCACAGTGGCACATGCCTGTAAGCTTCAGCCTATGAAGTGGCTGGGGCTAGGGTTTGTGGTTTGAGTCCTGCTTGGGGAAACACAGTGAGACCTAGCCCCCCAAAATAGGTGGGCATGGTGGCATGTACCTGTAATCCCAGTTACCTGGGAAGCTGAGGCTGGGAATCGCTTGAGTCTGTGATACTCTGGGCAACCTGAGCCTGTGGTTCTAGGGGCAAAAACAGTGAGACTTAGTCTCAAAAAAAAGAGAATCCTTTGGGGATTGATTGATTGATTGATTGATTCTATTTTTATTCCAGAATCTTTATTAAGGTAGCATGATGGTCCTGGGCCACAGGGACCTGTAGCCTTAGGAAAGATCTGTGTCAATAGGGCTCACCTTCTTCTCCTGACAGGGAACTCAGTCACCCCCAGGGAAGCCCTATTTCATTCTTCAAGGATGGGGTGGAGAGCCAGAGGGAGAAGGCATCACCCAGCCCAGGCTGTAGCAGCTCCTTCCTTGGCCACAAAGATACTCTAGCCAGCAGCACAGGGGAGAGATGCAGCAACCACCAGGGTCGCCACCCCTGTTGTGGTAGTTAGGGCCCACCGCACCCTCTTACAATTGTACTCAAAGCTATCAATAAATTAAAACAACTTCTTCCTTCAGCACTACCTCCCTCAATCAAACACAAGCTGAGCTGAAAGCAAAGCAAGAAGGAATTGGTTGGTTCTGGCTCCTCCCTCTAGGAATAGCCGTGAGCAGGATTATGCAAGGCCTGCAAATTGTGTTAAGAGGAGCTAGCTAGACTATTTTCCCTCACACTATTTTCCTATTTTCCCTATCAGAACATCTGACATTTCTTCAGAAAGACCCCAATCCAAATGCAGTAACTCTAGAGGATGCAACACCTTTAGAAGGCACTGGGGGCATTTTGGCAGTTGAGAACAAGAGAACCCTGGAGGCAGAGACCTCAAAAAGAAACGCTGGTGCATGTATTTCCCTAGTTCAATTTTGTCTCAGACCAGTCTGATGCACTGCCAGCTAAAATCAGGAGAGGAACTGAGGTGGCCACATGCAGAGGAAGAGGAGTCTGACCCAGATATGGCCAGCCAGGTTCCTTAGTGCACACCGCAGGGATAAGTGGGCCCCACTTCTTGAGCTTTGTGAGGGACAAATAGGAAGGAGCCCCCTTGGACTTCAGGTGTGGCGTGGTTCATTTTGTAGGCAGGGAGTGGGGTGGCAGTGTCCCTTCCTTTGCTCAGTGGCCACTTGAGGGGGCTTCTCCCGGGCTGCAGGTGGATCACTGTGACATCTGTGGGAGTGCAGGTCTGACTGGGCCCCTGGCTGCTGGAGCCCCTGGGGGCTTTAGGTGCTGGGCTTCCAGAAGTCTGGGCAGCATCCCTGAGGCTCTCCCTAAGCGCAGCTTCAATCTGCTCCTGACAGGCGGGCAGGATGTCCACTTCAGTGCCTGTGATCCCAGCCAGCAACTCTGTGAGCTCATCGCCGGATGTAGAACAGGCACCCAGGCCTTGCACTGTGGCCCCAGTACTGCCCGTGGCGATCATGGAGGGCGGCTACATGGCAAAGGTGTAATCTGTAGCACACAGGGCCAAAAATATCTGGGTGTGCTTTTTGACCAGAGCTTGTCTGTCCCGGGGCAGAGAGAGCCCGGTGCAGAATCAGGGCCAGGAAGTCATGGGCAATCACAGCGGCAAGATCCCATTTCAGTTTCCTCAGGACCAGCACCTCCCAGTCCTGCATCTGGTGGGGAGAGACAGCATGGTCAGTGGAGATGCACAGTGCACAGATTTTCGATGGTCAAAGGCTTAGTCTCTCGAAGTTTGGAGGCCAGCAGCATGCAGACCAAACACAGGAGCTGCAACTGAGCCTTGGGGGTAGGGACGCAGGACAGGTAGAGATCCAGGTAGTTCATGGCCAGGGGGAAGACTTCCTCTTCACAGCCCTGCTCCTTACACACCTCCAGCATCCAGTACACCAGCATCTTCCCCATGTGCGGCTTGATCTTCCTCTCCATGCACTGCAAGTAGGAGGCGCTGGGCACATAGCGCTCCTCCAGGTGTAGCAAGCTCTGCAGGACACGCTGGTCGCCCAGCAGCCGTGGGGCTGACCTGGCTTGGGGCGCATGCTGGGTGCCCTTGCAACACCGCAGCTCCGTAGCACCACACAGGCGAGGTGGGAGTGCAGGATCACGAGCCACCACGCAGGCAGAGAGCCAGAGAGCCTATTATCCTTATTTGTTAGAGAATCATGAGGAACCTGTGACATGGAGACATCAGGCTTCTTTCTCAAGATGACACAGATACTAGGTGAAGAGCTGGCTCTCAAATACAGGCTGTCTGAAGTCAGGCTATGTCCCCATAACCACTGATACTGTGAATCCTCCTTTCATAATAGGAAAAAGAAGTACCAGTGTGTGAGGCTGTAAACACAAGGGTGCACTTTGCTTTATCTGTAATGGGCAAAACCAGAAGCAGGGGGGATAACCATCCACAGGGAATGTTGGAGTAAACTGTGGACCATTAGAATGGAAATATTATTCAGCCATAATGACTAACTCTATAGCAGTTAAATAAGATGAATTTTTACAATGTATTAACTGAGAAAGGTCAGGTAGAAATGTACATATAATCTCATTTTATATGACAAAAATAAATCTCCTCAAAAATATTAAATAACTAAATTTGAAAAATGGGCAAAAAATCTGAAGTCATCTTACAGAAGATGAGATGCAGGTGACAAGCCCGTGTCATTAGGGAACCGTAAATTCATACTAGAATGAGATCTCCTACACACCTATCAAACTAATCAAGATCCAGATCACTGACAGCCACATGTTGGCAATGCGGAGCGACAAGAACTCTCATTTTTTTCCTGGTAGGGATGGAAGACCACACAGCCACTTTGGAGGACACTTTGGTTCTTCTTACAAAGCAAAACATAATCTTACCATACGACCTGGCAATCAGTCATCATGCTCTTTGGTATTTATCCAGTGAGTTGAAAATGTACATCTACACAAAAGCCTGCATGCAGATGTTTGTAGGAACTTTATTCATAATTGTCAAAACTTAGAGGCCACCAAGATGTCCTTCAGTAAATGGATGGCTCAGCAAACCATGATATTCCCAGATACTGGAGTGCTATTCAGTGATTAGACAGAAATGAGCTACCACACCATGAAAAGACACAGAAGAACCTTCAATTTTTATTGCTGAGTGAGAGAAGTCAATTTGCATGCATCATGTTTCCAATTACAAAAGGCATAAATAAGTATGGCAACAATACAAAGATCAGTAGTTGAGTATGGAAGGAGGGGTGAACAGGTAGAGCACAGGAGACTTTGAGGACAGTGAACTATTCTATGTGACACAGGTTATGAAGGATACAAGTGATTACACATTTGTCAAGACCCATAGAACATACACCACTATCAGAGTGAATGTAATGTAAGTTAGGGACTTTAACAATGACATATCAACATGTACTCACTAGTTGCAGCAAGGGACCACTAATGTACATATTGATATAGGGGAAAGGAGAGGGCAGGAGAGAGAAGGGAGAGGCATATATAGGAACTGAACTTTTGTTCTTTATTTTTATTTATTATTTTGTTAGTGGCTAGGTCTTGCTATGTTGCCCAGGGTTGTCTTGAACTCATGGACTCAAGTGAATCTTAGTCTCAGTCTCCTAGGTAGCTGGGATTATAAGTGTGCACCACTGTGCCTGGCTGGAACTGAACTTTTGGTTCAATTTTTCTGTAAACCTAAGACTACTCACAAAATTTATTATTACTTTTAAAATTAATTTTATTTTTTTAATTGATTGCACATATATATATATATATATATATATATATATATATATACATATATATATTTTTTTTGAGACTAGGTCTTGCTATTTTTGCCCATAGAACCGCAGGTTCCTGTTGCCCTGGGTACCACAGACTCAAGCAATCCCCAGCCTCAGATTCTCAGGTAGCTGGAATTATAGGCGTGCACCACCACACCCAGCTGTTTTTTGGGACTAGGTCTCACTATGTTGTCCTGAGTGGGACTCGAACCGCGATCGCTAGCCCCAGCCATTTCATAGGCTGAAGCTGATAGGCACATGCCACTGTGCCCAGCTTGATTGCACACACACACACACACACACACACACATATATCTCTCTATATATCTATATATATAGAGAGATATATATTTTACATTACTATCTGCCCTGAGGTTCTCCCACTACCTTGTCACCCATGAACCATCTTCTTAATCTCTAGTGCCCATCCTCCCCTGATTTTACTCCTTACCCCTTTCTTGTTCTATGCTTCAGTTCTGCTGTGCTCATAACATTTAAAAAGGTCTATTCCTTACAAAGACATTGCTTCTCCCAGAACACACCAAATGGACAATGTAGGTGCTGTACAAGGGCCCTGAGATGCAGGGAGCTTGGGCACCTAGAAGCTGCATGACTCTGTGGGGGCCTGGGTAACAGACCCACGGAGTCTGTGGGCACAGGACAAGGAGTGGATCCTCTCCCACAAAGCTAGGTCACCTGGTCAAGGCCATGAAAATCAAGTCACCAGTGATCTATCTCTTTATCTTGCCCATCAGGGAATCTGAGGTCATTGCTTTTTTTCTCCCCTGGAGTCATTCCTCAAGGTCAAAACTCTGGAGATTCTGCCCATGCAGAGGCAGACCTGTGTTGGCCAGTGGACAAGGCATTTGGGTCAATGGGGGTTACAACAGACGTAGACGTGTTGGTCTGAGAGTTAAATACTCTGCAGAGGTAGCTACTGTCATCCCAGGGGTCATCATCCTAGCCAAGCTCACCATTGTTCCTGCGTGGCCAGGCTACTGAGGGAACAAGAAGGGTAAGCCCTGCTCTGGGTCTGTGCTGGTGCTCCTCATCTCTGTCTCCAGGTGCACTGGCATCTCCTGGGTCTGCGCCCAGAAAACTGTGTTGATGGCCAGTATCCATGACTGCTGTGCCTCATCTGCGATGTACTGTCTCTCTGGGCAACTTTGTCAACGTCACCTTTGATGTCCAAGACCTATAGCAATCTCACCCCACACCTCTGGAAAGAGGTGTGTTGGCCAAATTTCCCTGCCAGGAGTTCACCAACCACCTTTTGAAGACCCACCCCCATCTTGTGCAGATGGCCATCTTGTGCCACTCTAGCTACGGCCACCACATAGTTTTTATACCAGAAAAAAAAAGTGGAGTAAGCTTTTGAAACAGCAGCAAACACCCCTTAGTATATGTCTTCCTATGTGTTTATATATGGTCACATGCACGTGGACAAAGCTGAGGACAAAAACACAGCTGGGTCTGGGTGTGGGGCAGTACTGGGAATACGGGGCTCAATATAGACTGAACCTTGAGCAAGTGCATAAAGGTAACATTCAGAATCCTGAACCAAGAAAACATCCTAGCCCAAATAAGCCCAGGTGGGCACACATTCCATCTGGAACTATATCTAAACTAGTTCCTGAGTCACACTGGTGAAGGGTTGTCATCAGTTTCTAAATTTGTAAACAATATGGGGTTTGTATCAAAAACAAAACAGTAACCAACCAAACAAGCAAAAAGATGCCTATTCTAAAGAGATGCTCCGTTCAGTTCTCCCTCATGTGTCCATATCTTGCCCATCTGTCAAGTCCCAGTTGAAATGACCTTTCCACAGAGCTTCCTCGATTCTCACAGCTGAAAGTTTTCTCCTGTCTCTGAACCTCCACAACACCTTACCTTTTTCTTTTCTTTTTCTTTTTATTATTATTATTGTTATAAAATTTATTCCAGTTGACAATTTAGGCCATAGACCTGTACATAAAAATTCCATAAAAGGGATGACTATGTGGGGGGTTAGGAGGGGTGGAGATGAGAGGGAGTGGTCAGGGAGGGAAGGTGGTGGGTGGTCCGCAGGGAATACAAAGATGTGAAACACATATATAAAAAAATTAATTAATTAAGAAAAAAAAAGGAATCAGTACAATTTCTACGCTGGGGAGAAGCAGCTCTCCTGCCTACCTGGCACTGTGCAGATGGCTCTCTTTTTCTTTCTCCATTCCCTAATAACTTTGTCCTTTTTTTTTAAATTTAATTTAAATTAAAAAAATTTACATATATATGTATATTTATATTACATTAGTCTATTATTGTGTACCCTGGGGCTTTTCCACTTCACTAACACTTGTTAACCATCCTGATCTTTCTGTGCTCTTCACCTCCCCCATCTTCCCCCTCCTCTCTCACTCCATGGTTCAGTCCCATTGGCACAACACCTACCTTTTGTGGGCATCTTCCTTTTTTTTTTTTTTTTATTAATATATAAACAATTTTATTTTGTTCTTTGGGTTACAACCTCTCTGTTATATATTTTTCCCCCTCCCTCCTCCTTTCGGTGCTCCCTCCATTCTCTCACACCCCACTCTTTGTAATTTATTAGCTGTGCTGAGTCCATTAGTCTCTTTCCTGTGTTAGCGTCTTTTCTCTGGGTGAGGGACTGCGTTGTTGGGTCCAGGCGCACCTTCAGTCTTAAGTTTGCGTTGGGTGGCCAGGTTATATTTGTTTGGATCTGTTCATGTTTTTTTGCTGCAGGCCATCCTCTCCAATCCAATCCCATCTCCATTGCTTTGCTGCTTTTCCTTATGGCTCTGGTGTCGGGCTTTGGGGGTCTTGCCTCCTGCCAGTGTTGGTCAAGAAATTTCTCTGAGTTCAGGCTTTGAGACTAGTTCTTGCTATATTTACCTGTGGAACCGCAGGCTCTCGTTGCCCAGGGTACCACAGACTCAGGCAATCCCCAGCCTCAGCTTCCCAGGTAGCTGGGATTACAGGCGCTCGCCATCACGCCCAGCTGTTGTTTGGAACTAGGTCTCGCTACGGGCCCCAGGCGGGACCCGAACCGCGATCCCTAGCCCCGGCTGCTTCATAGGCTGAAGCTTACAGGCACGAGCCACTATGCCTGGCCCATGAGTTCAGGCTTCTGCGAGTGGCCTTTGAAGGCTGTCTCCTCTGCTTCCTTTTGCAGTTTTGGTGTGGGGCCCATTATCCCCTCTTTGGACATCCTCTCCTCTCCCTTGATGAGGAGAGGGTGTGTTGCTCTCCTTGAATATATCTCCAAATTAAAGTCCCGGGTTTTGGCCCAGACAGTGTAGAAATGCACCTGGTGACATCGTGTCTCTATGGTTGTTTTTCTGGTCTTAATTATACTGGTTCACTTGGTTGTTCATCTGCTGTGTCCTGCTCCGGTCTATGGGCTGGACTTTTACCTGGTCCCTCACCCGTTCTATGTTGGGATTGCTATTGCACCTATTCTGGTTGCTCTGAAGTTTAGCTGGAGTAAGAAGTAAGAGAGAGATGGAGGGGCACCCCCCCCCACCCCTTGCCTGCACGCTGCAAGGTCCCGGTGCGGGGGCGGGCCGACCTGGGGGCCGCTCTCCCGTCCATGCGCCCTGGCTTCCGGGGTCTGGGGACTTCATAGTGTCGCCCAGGCTGGCTTGTAAGTGACCACGGCCACTTACTGGCGGGTGGGGATTCACCCCCCACCCCGTTCCCCCACGGGGGAACTCACCCAGGTGGCCCTGGACGCCCCTTGCTCCCCGCTGGCAAGGGAGCTCCGAACGCCAGGATCCCGCCTGGGCCGCGGGCAGCCGCCTATGTGGGCATCTTCTATTGTATCTGTATGACTACATATCTTAGGCAATGTGGGACATACTCTAAAAGAAAGACATCTTCTTAAAGGATGTTTAATAAGAGTTTTTGAAAAATTAATTCAAAGTTACCAGATATATAAGTTACCAGATAGCTAAATGGGAACAAAATTGTCTTTGGTAATTTAAACTGGCTAAAATCTAGTTTAGCTAAAGGCTAGTTTAGATGTTTTTAAAATAACTTGTCATTCTCTTCTTCCTGGGCTCTCCTCTCCTTGTTTCTTTGTTCACATTCTACTCCTTTACTTCCTCTGTGACATTCCTGCGAATATAGCCTAAGGTGTGACTAGTCTTCCTGTCTCAGGGTCCAGTTGTTAGTGGACAGTCCCCCACCTCCTCATCTGCCACTGCTCAGCACTCCTTTCTAAAACCCAGTGCTAGCCACCTTCTTTCCTACGAGATTTACTCACATTGATGCTTCTTGTAAAATTCTGTTTTCTTGGGAGTGTGTTCTCTTTCCATTTTCCTGACCCTGAAGCTTTCTATTCTTATCTCTTATCTGAGACCTTGTGCTTCTGGTCAGCTGTCTTGGAGTCTTTGCCTTGGTAGCCAGAGTAACTCCTTCATAAGAGTCTAGTGCTGTCCATTGGAATAAGTCCTAGATACTTTGCATAAGCGTAGGCCACATGCCCACTGTGAGATTGCTCTTCTAGCTTTCTTCTAAACTCCCTGGTGGCAGGAGGTACAGCTAACTTATCTTGCTATCGACTGCAATATCTAGCATAGCATCACAGTGTCATCCTCAAAGTAAATTAATTTAGCAGCAATTTCAGTGCCCATAAGTCAGGTATTTTATGGGATGTTAGAGATGCCAAACAAATAGTTTCTGTCTTCATGAAAGACTGTGCCTTACTGTGTTGGAGGTTGGGATCACTGCAAAAAGAATGACAGTGGGTTGATAACTGGATTGGGTGATAAGCAAATAGAGGATCACAGTATTATTCTTACTTCTGAGTTTGAGAGTTTCAGTAATAAAACATTCTCAAAGACAGAATGGGAGGAGAGTGTCCTGGATCAAATGAGACCAATAAGTTTGTTTATTTATTTGTTTGTTTGTTTATTTATCTATCTATTTTGAGTTTGCATTTTTAAAATATGGATAAAGCAATTAACCACTATCAGGGACTAAATATTTGAACCTAGCCCCTCCTCACATATTAATATAGAAGCCCGAACACCCTGTGTGATAAAGGATGGTAGTATTTGGAGACTGGGAAATTTTGGGGAAATTAGGTTTAGATGACATGATGAGAGCGGACCTCCCAGGATGAAATTAGTATCCTTACAAGTAAGGGAAGAGAATGAAATTCCATCCCTCTTCCCCTCACAAGGCCACCACCGGAAATCAGCTTTCTACAAACTCGGTAGAAAGCAATCACCAGGACCCACCAAAGTGGCACATTAGACTAGGACTTCCAGTCTTAAGACTTGTGAGACAGGGTGAAGAGGATGAGTGAATAGGGGAAGGCGGTCAAAAGGTACAAACTTCCAGGTAGGAGATAAATAAGCCCTGGGGATGTGATGTACACGTGGTGATTATATTTAATAACATTATGTTGTATTTTGAAAGTTGCTAAAAGAATGAATAAAAGTTCTCATCACAAGGAAAAATATTGTTTTTAGCTGTGTGTGGTGATGGCTATTCACTACACCTACGGTGATAATCATTTCACAACATAGACATATATCACAACAGTATGTTGTCCCATATGTACAAATTCCATTTATATGTTGGTGCCATCTCAGTAAAAATTTTTGTAAAAAATAAGCCGGGCATGGTGGCTCGTGCCTGTAAGCTTCAGCCTATGAAAGGACCGGGGCTAGGGATCACGGTTCGAGTCCCTCCTGGGGCCTGTAGGGAGACCTAGTTCCAAAAAAATAGCTGGGTATGATGGCACAAGCCTGTAATCCCAGCTACCTGGGAAGCTGAGGCTGGGGCTTGCTTTGAGTCTGTGGTACCCCGGGCAACGTGAGCCTGTGGTTCCACGGGCAAAAATAGGGAGACCTAGTCTCAAAAAAAAAATTTTTTTTTGTAGAAAATATATTCAAGTAGAAAAAAAAGAGTAGGGAGAAATAGATACACATGAAGTCACCAGCTACACATGAAGTCACCAGTTCTTGATGTTTCTTTTGTTCATCTGAGCCAAGACAACCAGCAACCAGAACTAAGTACAGGGCGTGCTTAGTTCTGTATGGAACTAAGCACAGATCTAATTATAAGCGACCTTATAATTAGATCAAGAGCTTTGTGATTGTAAGGTCTTCAAGACACTAACCACAGCTCCCAGGAGCCTGAAATTCGTCTTTGCAGCTTTAGAGGTAGATTGGTATCTGAATTACAGTTAAGATTCTGTTCCTCAGCACCATTTCCAGGATCTCTTGCCCAGAACAAGCTACACACAATAGAAAGAATCCACTGGTAAAATCCTGGAAAGAACCACTTTATTACTCAAAACTTCCCCCATTATTGAAAGTGGTAGATGCACATGGCGTCTTGGGATGGGGAGGATCTTACCTGAGAAAGGATCAGCATCCAGGGTGGAAACGAAGCCACAAGGCCCTTTGACTTTGTGTATGTCCTGGCTTTCTCTCTCTCACCTCAACAAGTGTGGTATAGGCAGCACAGTGTTGGTGGAATGAATTGCTTGCAGACTCATGATCAGTGGACCGAAGAGTAATAAGTCTGCCATTGCTTCTGCCTCTGTCCAGTTAGTGAATTAGAGTTACGAGGGCAAATCCCCCAGGTGATGATTAGAGACACTAAAGATTAAGAGCCCCTGGTTTACCCCCTTTATTTTGGCTATGTTTGGACAACAAGTTTATAGACCTTGAAACTTATCTTCATTAAGTTGCACTTGATTTACTGTCACCCAGCTAGACTGCTGGCTATTGTTTCTCCCCTCAAACAGGACACTGAAAAATTCTCTTCACCGTAGGAAATTTAGAGGAGATTCAGCTTCCAACTCAAAGCGCTCTCATCTTTAAAATGAATTTAAGATTAGTAACAATCAATTTTTCTCCCTACCCCCATTACCTTATCCTCAAATGCATTAAAGATGCCAAAAAAATAAAGTATCTGTCTCTTGTTTTCTGGGAAGATAGAGTGTTGCCTATGGCAACCACCAGACCACTTGAGATTTACTGCTGCCAGTTCCCTAAGCAACCCTGGCAACCATCTTTGCAGGGACTCTTCAGTGGGCAAAGATTATAGATTATTTATTTATTTATTTATTTATTTATTTATTTATTTATTTATTTATTTATTTATTTATTTAGAGACTAGGTCTCGCTATTTTTGCCCATGGAACTGCAGGCTCTCATTGCCTGGGGTACCACAGACTCAAGAAATCCCCAGCCTCAGCTTCCCAGGTAGCTGGGATTACAGGCACGTGCCACCATGCCCATCTATTTTTTTGGAACTAGGTCTCACTATGGGCTCCAGGCAGGACTTGAACTGTGATCCCTAGCCCTGGCCGCTTCATAGCTGAAGCTTACAGGGACGAGCCACCATGCCCAGCCCAATTATAGATAATTTAGATCAGGGGCATTCCCAGCTACCACCTGCTTCTGACTCTTTCTGGGAAGCATAAGGGACTCTGAGCAGCCTATTCACCAGGGACAGGGCTAAGGGTTCTCAGTATCCCTTGGGTCCTGGCATAACGCAGAATGCAGGGAAGACTTTCTTTGGAAAAATCAAAGGTAAACCCTGCTTTGGGTATAGGTAAATGGCAAGCATCACCTGCTTATAATGAAGGCACTAGCTCTTTAAGATGGTGGTAAGGGACTCTTCTCAAGCTCTATTGGCACATTGGGGTATTGGAGAATTAATAGTTGAAAGCTTGCTTCGTAACTCATGGTGTAGAAGTCACCTTTTCAATATTTAAATATTCATGGTCAGTAACAAGAGATCAACTTCAGAGGGGGCCCAAAAATATGTTTGAACTCCAGTGTGTGATGGAGATAAGAAACAGCTCTTTCAATGTCTACACAAGGCATCTTTTCTCCAAAGCTCTGATCTTTAAAGAGTTGAGGCAGTGTTGCATTTGAGCAAGAAGGGCCATACTTCATTCTGATGACCACTGACTCTTGGTGAGTCTAATATGCCTGGCTCTCAAATGAGGTCTTGAAGGTTTCTTGAAAGTCTAATTCCTTAAAGCCATTCTCTATCAGCTAGTCTGACACACCCACTCATACCTGAGTTATCTGCAAGCGTGTGTTTGTGTGTGTGTGTAATAAAATGCCCTAGATCTAAATTATCTGTAATCTTTGCCCACTGAAGAGTCCCTGCAAAGAGGATCACAATATGCAGCCCTGTGCTTTCCTAAAGCTTTTCAGGTACGTTAGCTTTTTTTATACTCATAGGATCACAAGATATTTGACATCAAAGACCAGGTCTTCTGCTTCTTGATTATTACTTTAAAAAAAGTTGACCATATACATATATATTTTATTTTACACCATTGTATATATCCTGAGGTTCTCCCACAACCATGCCACCTATGTACCATTATCCTGGTCTATTGTGCTCATCCCTCTCCTGATTGTGCCCTGAGTCCCCTCTTCTTCCTTCCCCCTCTCTTGCTGTATGCTTTAATTCTGTTGTTAGCTTGTTAGTTTTAACTTTTTCTTGTCCTTTTGGTTGTTTTCTGTATATCCCTCCTATACATGAGACCATTTATCTTTTTCTGGTATTTATTTTTTTCTGGCTTAGTCCTGCTAGCATGATTTTTTTCTAGTTCCCTCCATGTTGTCACAAATGACATAAGTTTATCTTTTTGATTGCTGAATATTATTTCCTTGCATAAATATACCACAAAATTGTGATCCATTCATCTGTTTTGGGACAATTGGATTGCTTCCATATCCTGGCTATTGTAAATAGTGCTGCAATAAATATCGGAGTACAAGCTTCCTTTTGAATTAGTGTTTTTGTATCTTTTGGCTAGATTCCCAGAAGTGAAATTGTTAGAGTGAATGGTAGTTCCATTTTCAGCAGTTTGAGGGTCTTCTACACAACTTTCCATAGTGGCTGAACCATTTTGCATTCCCACAAGCGGTGTAAAGTGTTCCTTTTGCTCCACATCCTCTCTAGCATTTGTTGTTGCCCATTTTTTTTTTTTGGATATGGACCATTCTTCCCAGTGTGAGGTGGTATCTCATTGTGGTTTCACTTTACATTTCCCTGATTATAAGTGATGTTGATGTTGAGCATTTTTTCACATGCCTATTGGCCATTTGTATTCCCTCTCTGGAAAAGTCTTTTAAGCTCTTCTGCTGTCTTCTGCTTCCTTTGTATCTGAACACTAAGCTAGCTCCCAAACTATCCTAACACTATACAAAACAAGCCCATATAACAGCGCCTTATAACTTACAAAATGCTTTTGTTTTTGTTTTTACAAAGTACTTTTGTAAGGTTATCTCATTTAGTTTTTACAACAACCCAGTAGTCAGGCTATTATTACCCTTGTTTTGCAGAAGAGATATCTCTCTGCCCAAGGTCACTCAGTGGAGATGAGCCTTGAATCACCACAAACTGGTCTGTTTTCATTACCCCTCTGCTGGCACATCCCTTCATGTGGGTCTCTAGCTAGTCCTTCAACTCTCAGGTGCCAAAGTTGTCATTAATCTTGGTGAGCACTACCTAGCTGCAACCTACTCTCTGTGTTGACCCCTCCTCACCCTCCAAATCTCAGTAGGAAGCATGAAAGAGGACCAAGGACTAAGCACATATATTTTTGTGTGTCTAAAATAAAAATTCAGTTTATTTGCCTGCTTGCAACACAGTACACAAGGGGCAAAGTGTTTCACATGTAGAACTCTAGCTCCTTGGAATGTTCCTTTCTTTGTCTAAAAATAGAGACTAGATGGGAAAGTCAGGCAGTGCATAGGACTAGCCATTTTTATTTATCCCCATTTTTTCCCTTTTTCAGCTTGTCTTCTTATTGCTTGGGCCTCAGAGATACTATTATGGGTGAAATATTTGTGTCCCCTTAAGAGTCTTATGTTGAAGTCATAACCCCTAAGGTGATATTTGGAGGTGGGATCTGTGGGAGGTAATGAGGTTTAAATGACATCATGAAGCTGGGCCCCCTGATGAAACTAGTATCCTTATAAGGTCAGAAAGATCAGACGGGTCCATCTCTTGTTTTCCTCTCCCTCTTCTCCCTCCTCCTTCCTCTACCCCCCACCCCCAACTCTCTGCCAGATGAAGACAAGGAGATAGCAGTCATATGAGAGCCAGGAGGAGACCCTCTCTTCCTGGAACTGAGTCTGCCTGTACCTGATCTTGGACTTTGCAACCTCCAGAGCCATGAAAATAATTCCTGTTCTTTAAGCTGCCTGTCTGTGGTGTCAATAACGTGAGCTCCTCCTTCCCTTGCCTTTGACCCCAAATCCCTTGTCTGCCGTAGACAGGGAAAAGAGACTACTCCTTGTTGCTGCTTTGGTCTTTTTTTCATTGCTGCTTGCTTCCTTATTGCTTTTGTGGCCTTTTCATTTCTCTCCTGTTTTTTTTTTTCCCTTCATTTCTTTGTTTCTAAGCTTTTCTTTACTCCTGTGAGGAAATAGCATGAAGACAAGAGTGCTCACTCCTTAAGGAGAGGCAGAAGATGCAGCTTCAGATGCCTGAAGCTGCTGTTACTCAGCGGAGCAGACAAGGAGCAACCTTGTTTGATTGAGCTCAGACAAGTCCTCTAGCTCCCCACTCTCAGGGAGCCTCATATCTTTGACACTCAGTTTTCTCATCAGCACCATAAGGGGATAGAAAGACAGGGTCTAGAACGTTTTCAGGCATAACGTGTTCCGATGTTAAGGATTTAAATCAATGTCTTAGGTTCCATTTCCAGCATTTCTCTAGCAATTACATATGATTTATTCCTCTTCCTAAGTCCTTATTATATATTTTTTTTTTTTTTTTGCTATGTTGCCTGGGGTAGTCCCGATCCCATGGACTCAAGCAATCCTCAGCCTCAGCCTCCCAGGTAGCTGGGATTACAGGTGTTCGCCACGGCACCCAGCTTTTTTTTGAGACCAGGTCTCGCTATGTTGCCTGGGGTAGTCTCAAACCTGCGAACTCAGTAATCCCAAGCCTCTTGCCTCCCAGATGCTTGTATTACAGGCACACGCCACCACGCCTGGCTTCCTTATTGTATGTTTTTTATAGTCAGATGCAATGCTGGATACCATCAAATATACTCAGGTTATTTTCTTGGACAGGGAAGTTTTGCTACAAAATTAGCTACAGCATATTATTTTCTATCTTTTTTCAGCATATTATTTTCTTTATAAGTTTTTATATTTTAAGACTAGTTTTTCAAAGACAGGGACTTTATTTTAATGAATCTAGTTCATGTACATGGTGTAGGAGATGTTTAATGCTTGTTGGTATATATAACCTGAAGTAAAATGCTGTGGGTTGTTTTATTTTGTTTTAAGTCTGGTTTATTCCACTACTCTAGATACACTGTATGCAACTATACTATGCTGTCTTTCAGGGAAACCCTGCTAAGCTCTTTCCATTGTTTTTCCAGCTTGGCTCCAGTAGGAGTGGGGAGGTAAGCAAAAGAATATCACTTTAGTCGTTCTCCAATTCATACTTTAAATCCTGTTCTGGGGAAGAAGTAATTCATCATCACCCCTTAGGTTTGTAGAATACTCTGAACAGCTTTGCTGCCGCATCTCTATCACTGTGAAGCAGGAGGGAGCCTATAGCAGCCTCAGTATATATGTATATACATATTCAACTCCTCCACCCCAAGTCAACAGGCTACAAAGTAAACACAGAGTAGCTGAAAATAATTCAGCCCATGAGACTACCTCCAAAATGAGACTGCAATTGACAGTCCTTGGGGTCTAGCAACAAGGGCGAGACAGAAATAAGCAGACATTACTACTGCTACCCAGCCAGCCGCGCTTTTTATAAACACAAAGAGCCCTTCAGAGACTCCAAGGCAGGGTTGTCGCTTTTCCTAAGAATCAGTGGGATCACTTGTATGTTCTACTTAACTTCCTAACTGTTGGAAATGATAGAATGACACAACAGGTAAAACTTACAGTAGTCTACAATTACCTATCACTACACACTCTACAAAGTTATTAAATCCACATTCAGTTTGATAGCCAGAAATGAAGAAATTGAACACTTCCCCTTCCAGCTTCCCTTCATGAAGGACAGAACTAAGGATCCGTTGATCAGGAAAGGTCATTTAAATGAAGTAAGTTGTACAGAACACCAAAGAATAAGGGGGGAGAAGGCAGGACCTTACAGATGGCCATGAGGACTTAAAAGACAAGAGAGGACTAGATTGGCAAACAGGAGGGGATCCCGGGATCCCAGGAAATTGGGGCAACAGAAGGAGCAGGTTATATTCCCTGCTGAAAGGGGAGGCTCAACCTATGCCCCACATTCTAAACCAGCAAGAAAAGATTATAACTGAAGCCCTGGAGTCGTACTGAGGTTTCTCAGAACACTAGTCGTGAAATCATCAACTGTGATTCTCGAGAGAACTGGTCTTAGCCCTTTAGAATTTTTTTCTTTTTTTTTGAGACTAGGTCTCATCATGTTGCCTGGGGTAGTCCCGATTCTGTGGACTCAAGTGATCCCCAGCCTCAGCCTCCCAGGTAACTGGGATAACAGGTGCCTGCCAACACGCCTGGCTGCTTTTTTTGAGACCAGGTCTCAGTATGTTGCTGAGGTAGTCTCGAACCTGCAAACTCAAGTGATCCCTGGCCTCTTGCCTCCCAGCACTTGGACTACAGGTGCATGCCACCACGCCTTGCTAGCCCTTTAGAAATGTAACCAAGGTCATCTGAGCAGCTGCAGTGTTACAGACAGGAAGCATCCCAGGGAGTAGCTATTCTGTTTGTCAAGTTCAGTGTCTTACAACTGTGGGAAAGGATGAGCAGGGGTGGGCAGTATGGATGGGAAGCACACAGGTGGGCTATCTCTTGGAGACTCCCACTAAAGGGGTTTCAAGTGTTTCTCCAGAGAAAACACTTGCTGTATGACTCAGGGCTGGCCAGGGGTTTGCACCATGGATCCAGGGGGTAGGAAGGCAGAGGTGGACATCCAACAAGACCAGATCCCCATCATTCTCCAACTTCTCTGTAGAGGGTCTCTGAACATGGTCCAGATGTCCCTATTCCTCTCAATAAAGGTGCACAGTCACATCCTCATGTCTCCAACTCCTGGCACCAACTTTGACTATCAGAAGCACAGCTTCTCTCATGGGGATGACCAGGAACCTGGGGAACAGGGGAGCCTTGCTCCCTGACAGTATCCTCTAAGAACAGAGGCTCTGGGCTGACTCTCCAGCTGGGTTTACAAAGATGGATACTGGGCACTAGGTGTTTGGCAGCTTTCAGCTGAAATGTCCTCCATCCCTGCTCTTGGGGGAGCATGAACATCAATTACCATGGGGGGAGGTAGGCCTCGTGTCGTCCATTGCAGACTTTCCCAGTTGGGTCTCCATAGTGACCTTTTGGAAGTCACTCCAGAAGGCTCGTAGGCTGGCACTTTTTCTGCATGTTATATATATATATATATATTCTTTTTTTTTTTTTTTTTTTTTTTGAGACTATGTTTAGCTGTTTTTGCCCGTGGAACTGCAGGCTCAGGTTGTGGGGGTACCACAGACTCAAGCAATTCCCAGCCTCAGCTTCCCAGGGAGCTGGGATTACAGGTGGCGGTGGGTCTCCAACAGCCATCCCAGTCCCAGCTGCAACTCCATAGGCTGTCACTTACAGGCACATGCCACCGTGCCCAGCTTGTATGTTCTATTTTAATCGTTGCATGTGGAGCAGGGTTTGTATTCCTGAGAGCACTTGTTCAGTAAAAATGGTGGATGGAAGTGGAGATAAATTTCATTTCTTCCTCTTGTGAAAATTCTCTCCCTACTTGTTTTATATATGCTCCTCCTTCCTCCTTGTGTATTCTTTACACAAGTAAAACTGATTCTGATTCTGGTTTCTGTAGGTCAGAAAGCAGTGCACACTTTCACCCTTCCCACTGTTTTTCCTTTGCTATACAGATCCTTGGCGACTGGATGCAATGCTTGATAATGTATTTTTTGTCCCCTCAGGATTGAACTCATTTTAGCTGGGTCTCCACTGGTAAAGAATTTCCTCCTGATGATCTTTTTTAATTAGAAAATTTTATCACCTTTATTGAGATATAATCCCACCATAAATATAATACCATGAAAGTCACCCAGTTAAAGTAAACAATTTAATAGTTATAGGATATCCCCAGGATTATTATCACAATCTACCTTTCAAATATTTACATTATCCTTAAGGGGAATTACTGTATCCATCAATAATCACATCCAGTTCTTCCCTATCCCCTCGCCCCAACTCCCCAACCTTACTTGACTGCTAATATACTTTCTGTTTCTCTGGATTTGCCTACTATAGGTATTTCATGTAAATGAAGTCATATAATATGTGACTTTTGGGTATGACTTCACTCAGTATTACATTTTTAGATGCATCTGTGTTAGAATACACATCAGCACTTTATTTCTTTTTATTGCTGTATAATAATCCATTGAGTATTTATCACATCTTAGGCACAGTGTTAAGTCCTGGATATATAATAGTGAACTAAATAGATGGTTCCTGCCTCTTTAGGGATTGCAGTCTAATTGTGTCAAGATGCGGATTAAGGAGCACCCAGGACTCCTAAACTTGCATGCTCTAAATGAATTTTGCTATCTGCCACCTAAAGATAAAGCATACTCTTGTGTGAAAGCACTTTAGTAGGATAGTGTGCATACAGTGAGAAGAGAAGAAAGGATAATAGTTTTCCATGAAAGCACCTTGACCCTTGTGGGTCATTGTACAGCCAATCATTGGCTCAAAGCAGGGCCAGTGAGGTCCAAAAACTTGCCACAAGTCTAAGGCACCTTCTGATGGAGACCCATAGGGAAGGGACAGAAGGGGCTAAGTAAGTCTGGGATGAAAGGAGCAAGAAATTAAAATACAAATCGAGGTAATGACTGCCATTGTCAGCCTCAATGGGTCTCTCACCCACACCCCTTACAAGTGTCCATATGTCTCCGACTCCACCTGTCTGCTTCCAGTTCTCCTAAGTCCCTTGCAAAAGTCCAAAGCTGAGAAGCAGGCGGACTCTTCTTCACATATTGGCTTCATGTGTCTCTTCCAAGTCTTCCTCCAAATTCCCTCTGACTTCCCCTTGCCACTCACCTGTTTTTAGGTGGGGCAGGGAGAATGAACCTTTCTCCCCTTTTTATGAAGATTACATTCTGTAGCAACTAGACAGAAAATCATATGTTTAATATAAGTTAGACTGTTAAAAGTGCTACAGTAGATTAACAACAATAATGTTCACAATAAAATAATTTTAGCAATCACGTATAGTTCATCAATTATGCACCATTTTTGTAATATATATAGCAATTTGTTCAGTCCCCCCATTTTGTGAATGAGGTATTATTATTATTACTATTATTATTTTATTTATTGTACAGTTGAATAGCTAAAGTCCAGAGACATGAATTACTTTTCTCAAGAGCACACAGCTAATAAGTTGTGAAGCCAGGATTTAACCTAGATAATCTGACTCTAAAGGTTGTGCTCTGAATAGACAAAAAGGTTGGGAGACCTGGAAAAACACTGTAACTAGTTTTCTGAAGATTATAAAAGTCCTAAACTGAGCTGTACCATAAAGGAGTCATAGAATTTCAGTAACAGATGAACGAACTTCTAGGTATTCCAAACACAGGGAAAAGCAGGTTAAGGGGAAACGCAGAATAATATAATAAAGGCGGCTGCATCAGCGCTAGTTTGGGATGGGCAAGATGGGAAAATATTTGAAATTTTAGAAGTTGTACCAATAGGTTGGGCCAGGTCGCAAAGGAGATTTTGAGTACCCTACTCTGGGAGTTTAACTTTCACCACACAATAAACCCATACCTACTTTGTGTTTGGAAGTCATTGGAAAAGAATCCTAAGGCCGGGTACAGTGGCGTGTGCCTGTAAGCAGCAGCCTAGAATCCGTGGCGGGGTCGGGGTATCGCGGTTCGAGTCCCACTCGGGGCAACGTAGCGAGATCTAGTTCCAAAAAAATAGCTGGGCATAGTGGCGCGTGCCTGTAATCCCAGTTACCTGGGAAGCTGAGGTTGGGGATTATTTTGAGTTCGTGGTACACGTGAGCAACGTGAGCCTGCGATTTCATGGGCAAAAAATAGCGAGACCTAGCAAAAAAAGAATCACTAGAGAAATCAAAACTGTTGTTCAAGTTGGTATGAATGCAAGGATAACATTTGATGCCTACTTTAGTTTTTTGGGTACTGCGGTTCAATTTTCTGGGTTTAGAGTTGTAATGGAGCCTGTCAGAGCTCAAACCCTGTTAGTCAACCACATCATATCTTGCCCCTATTTTTAACTTAAAATTTAACTCAATGTTATCATCTTAATTTAAAATTTAAAAATTAGGGCATTTTCAACTTATTTCAAAAAGTAAAAATTAAAAAGTAGAGCTAAAAATCACTGCAGGGGGTTTCCTCAAAGTAGATAACTGCATACAATTCAAACATTGGAATAATCAGTAATTTTTTTACATGTATGCTTTTAAATTAATTTTAGAAGGAAAAAATGTCACCGAGATGGGGTTCTTCTTTCTCACAGCATTCCCATAAACTTCTCACACAGCTCCCGCATTCTGCAGATTTGGAAAAGGCATACGATGTCTTAAGCAGATTGTTGCATAGTGATGATATAAATATTTTACTGTTTTTCTTACATACATACTTTAAATAAATTTCAGAAGAAAAACACCACTGTTTTTGTTTTTTGTAACAGACCACAGCCACTGGTACATTCTAAAGTCTGGAAAGATGACGGGCTCTGAAGACTGAAGCCTTGGATTTGTTTCTCAGTTTTCCCACTCATTGGCTCTGAGAACCAATTAGCAGATATGCCAAGTAACTTGACCATCTATCAGTGGGGATAATAACTACTGTGTGCAGTTGCCAGAGAGACAATGTTTCCATTGACCTGCACACAAAACCAACACAAAAACATTCATCTCCCAAAGATGGAACTATACATGTGCTGTAAACCACCCCAAAACATTCAACATTACAATTTTTCTCCTTTTAATTCTGCAGCTAATCCATTTTTAAAGTCCTGTTTCTCCTATATCTCAGTCTTCCCAATCTTTTGAAAGGTAGTTTGGAAAAGCACTTATTATCATTTCCTTGCCTGGGGCACTGAGAAGAACAGGAATTCTTGAGTGCAAATGCTTACCTGAATTGTCCCATTATGTATTTATGACCATTGATTCTCTGACTCACCCCTGAAGTAGGACAGATTTTCCAGATAAGGGAACCAAGGCTCAGATAGGAACTTATAAGTTGGGAAGTTCACTAAAAGTCCCAGGTTTAACCATAAAATCCTTGCTCCTGGTATTTCTCATGCCAGGAGAAAACTCTTTTAGTTGCCATGCCAAAAGAATGAAGAAATTTTAAACATAAAAATAAACGGAAATGAACTTCATCCTTAGGAATTCTTTTAAAAATGTTTGTTGAGTACCATGAGCTCTCTGGGGATAACTGGAGACATCCTTAGGTGGCTCAAAACCACAGTGGTGGACTGTTCCCTAAGTCTAGAGAGCCCCTGTAACTTTAACCAATGTGTTTTCTATGTGACCAGAAAGAGTTTCAGCTTCCTGGAGTTGGCTCCCAGTTGGATTCCAGCATACTGGCTCCTGATGTGGGTTTGTGGTTTTCAACTGCCTGCAGTTTGTGTAGAAGGAACTAGAAGGGCTTAGTGGAAAGGAAAAGAGAACATTCAGTCAATAAGTAGTTCAGATGTTTACCAGCAGGTGTCTCTGCAGACAAGGAAGAGGTTTGCCTTCTGCCTAGGTAGGAACAGACTGGTTTTCTAGTTTAACTGAGGAAAATTGTAATGGAAACGAAGAAAACAAAGGTAGGTCAGCTACCTACAGAAATCGCTCCCAATGGTATAAATTGTTCTTAGCCAAGAGTTGGAAAGGTTGAAAGAAATTCTAAGAAAACCCCAATCTCAAGCAAGAAAGTGCTGTAGAAGTAGAATCTCTGTACCCAAACATGCAAGGCTGTTTGAAGGTGAACACTTAAAATGGAGAGGCAATCCCCAAGACAGGTGCAGCAGAGAAGATGACTCTTTAGTCAAGAGATGTAAAGATGGAAGGAAAAGAGGCTTTAGGTTTCAAGTCATGGAAGAAAGGAGAACTTCCAGCTGAGGTAGACCTTTGGAGTGTGTCTTGATTTTCTGTGAAGTACTGTGAATTTCCACAATTTTTGGAACACAATTTTAGAGTCCCCAGATTTCCCCAAATCTTACTATTTATTGAGTACCACAATGTTCATTTAGGAGAAAGGTTGATTACAAGAAAATAATTCTGTTAGTGTGCATATTAGGGAGCTGATCACAGAGAAACTAATGTCCCTAACCTTAAGGAACATAAGCTTTTGTAGGGGAAAAAATCCTGGATGAATTCTTTTTCTCTACTGAATGTATTTTCCCATTGATTTTCCTTATAAAACAACAAAAAAAAAGTATTTACCTAAGGAAAATATTGATCTCAAGCAAAAATGTCATCACATCTAAGAAAGCAAGTCTTTTGAAAATCACACTTAAGGATCTTTTAGTTGTTTTAAATGGTAACTCTTTAATAATAATCTAAAATTGCTGACATTTTGTCCCAGAACATAGCTAAAGAGTAAGGGTAATTTTTATGTTTTGTGTATTAAATTGAATGTTTCCTTTAAAAAGAGAAGTGTAGGCAAACTGAACACCCTTGGCTGAAAGCTGACTTAACTATTCTTGAGCTCCATTCCCAAGACATTTCAAAGCAGGAGACGATGTACTTGCACTGGCTACTCAGACCTCTTTCTGGGAACCCAGGGAAGCTTTTGGACACAATCAGGTTGATCTAGGATAAGAGAAGGAAAGGCAAAAGCCACATAGCTGAGTTGCTGATGCAGCTTACTGCAGCCCTGACAAAAAGGCATGAATTCACTCATGCAGAGAACTAGGGCTCGTTGTTTCTTTGAACAATGTGCATTCAACAGTTCCCGGATTTCTCTGTGATGGCAGAATTTATCACCGACTAATACTTTCCTTGTTTGGGAATATGTAGCATGTCAACATTCTATGATGTCACCTTTTGGCATACAGAACTTTGGAAGAATGTTTCTGTCTCCACTGAAGGCTCATATCCCACCAGCATCTTTCAGAGCACAAGTATGCTGGGCCAGTAAAAATTGAGGGGCTGGGCTGTCTTCAAGCTCCAGGACACTGAGACTCTAGGGAGCTGGATTGGGAGACCACTGGAAAATTGTTTCACAGACAGACAAAGAGGGTCTTTAAAATCCTAAAAGAGCTCACTGATTACCTCCCATGGCTGGTATCATAGGGCAGATCTCAGGTGTTTATGGAGGTTTGTATCATGGAAGTTTTTAAGGAACATCTTGGTTTGTCCTGGGAACAAGACACAATGGCAATGCTTGAGAAACAGGCACCTTCTGCTTTTCCAGCAAAAAGGTGAGTTGGTGATGGCACCAACTGGGAACTGGGAGATGACTGCAGGGGCTTTAAGAATTCAGCCCCCAAGCCACCCCACTCAGTTTTTGGGACAGGAGTACACATTCCTGTCTGTTTTCTAAAAACTTTCTAAACTATAAATACAGATCACATGGCATTATTTAAAAGTTAAACCATCGTGGGTACTTGCTTCAGTTTTGTAGTCTGCTCTGTCCTGTTCCTCTTCGAATTCTCTTTCCCTGGTTCAAACAGATATCAGCCACCTTGGACTTCTGGAGAAACCATCATCTTTCCCAGTAGTTTCTACTTTGCTAGGGTTTATAATCCTGTGGAGAAAGATCTCAGAATCCAAAGATAAGCTACTTGGGTTTGATACATGCTTCTACCACTAACTAGCCCTTGAATTGGTCAGTTCCTCCTCCTTGTCTCATTTTCCTTATCTGCAAAATGCAGGTAATGATATGCTCTCCTTGGGTTGTTGAGAATGAACTGAGCTCATGTCTGTAAATTGTTTGGCATAGTGTGTGCAAATTGGTGTTAGTATTGACTGTGAGTTCCTCTGCAAACCTAACAGTCTTTGTTACTTAACAAATTCTTATTAATAATAGTACATATATATATATATATATATATATATATATATATATATATAAACTGCTTTCCCTTTCCCCTCAAGATCATCTTTCATGAATTCCCTTCCTAACTTTCTTTATTCTTCTCACCATGAGCCCTCTCCAGGGAGATCTCTAGCAAGTGTTTGTCCAATAGGAGATATCACTGACTGCCCTCCAGCCACATAGGCAGGGAGCATAAATCACTTGACACACAGCATATGCATTATGAGCATTATTAGGGACCAAGGTGATCTGCCTCTTTGGAAATTAGACCAATGTTCCATTTTCAGGTTTCTCCCCAGAGATGGTTTAACATCCTAAAGACAGCAACTAAAGTTGTGGTAGTGGATGCTCAGCTGATTTCCTGGAGTGGAGGAGAGAATGATATTTTTATATAAAAGATTTCAGAATGAAAGATTTTTTCCTTTTCTTAATAGTCAGCCAAGGTTTCCTTCTTCTTTTTCTCCACTGCCCCATGTGGTCAAACGGGGAATTTAGGGCCCAGCCCCAAAGTTAATGTTTGGTGTCTGTTGGAGACAGGTGAAGGGGGGTGGGAGAGAATATCGAAGTGGTAAGAGAGGCTGGCCACAACCGATCATTTATCTAGGATCGAATGATCTCCATCAACAAAAGGGTTTCACCACTGCAAGAAGCCCAGGTCTACATCACCCTTATCCTTATTTGCTAGCTAAGGAGCCAACTAGTGTTAATTGTGTTGGCAATTTGGAACAGCTACCAGGGAACTGATGCAAGACAACTGTGGAATGACCTCTCAGTCCTGACCTAGTCCCAGTCATTACTCATAGTCTGACAGGGGAATTAGAGCACTGGTAAATATCTTTAGGTCAGGGAGTAAATGCACATTCTCCTCACACATTGACAGTGCCCCAACAGCCAGCTTTTAATATTGTGCACGTGGTGACCTGACTATACAGTTCTGGCTCTGAGAGAGACACAGGTGTAGATGGGTAACGACTGGACACTCAATGTTGCACTGTTTACAATTTCACTCCACCCTGCTACCTGCAAAAGACCTCTTTGAGTGGTCTTGGACAGGCTGATTGCCTGCACTTTCCCATTCCCACTGAAAGCAGTTAATCTACTTAATGATGGGAAAGGGGAAAGAAGAGAGAAAACCTGGAAGACAGTGAGGGGCTCTGGAGGGTGTGGAATGCTGGATAAGAGTGGAGGGAAGAAAGGAGGATATGCGCTTTATTGTTGGAATTATGAATTTGATCACCTTCAATGTCCTTGGAGAGTAACTGGTAAAAATGGCACTTTTAATGTTATTTATTTATCCATTTTTCTTCAGGCCTCCCAGCTCTAACTATGACGTCTCACTGGATAATACATAACACTGCTTCATCAGGGTTATACAAGTGACACACATAGGACGCAAGCACTTTGACATCCATCTAGCCATAGAATTGTTCAGAGATGGGGTGGGAGGAAGGAAAATGACGTGCGAAGTAGCTTTTCTGAACCTCACCCACCCAATGACTGGAAGGCGCGTTGGGGCAGGTTTCTCCGCCCCTGAACACGCAAATCCTACTTTCCCCATTCCCCTATATTCTGTGACAATTAGATGGGCTGTTCCGGGTGAATTGGATTTTATGAGGAAGGAATTTTACTGAAGATTTCCCTTGTCTCCCTACCAACATGGTTACAGTTGCTTCAATACTGTAGCTATTCCTGCCTTCGTGGCCTCAAGGGCTAAAGTGGGACAGGACTGGTATTTTTGGTGATGAGGAAATGTTTTGTTTTAAGGGCGGTGGGGTGATTGCTGCAAACCCAACTGGGACGGAGGTCACAGCAGGGGTCACAGCAGCGAGGGCAGGGCCGACTGGGGCACTGGCTCGCGTTCAGACATAAAGCACCCCCCGACTCGCGGAAACTGCAGTGCCTCGGAACCGCGGGCACACTGGCGATGCCCACTGTTTCATCCCCAGAGGGGGGCACCCGGGAGCCGGCGCCTGAGGAACAGGGCCCACGCGGGAAGGTCGAGCTCGCCGGTGAGGTCACGGTTGCCATGGCTCTGGGCAGTGACGCGCGTCGGCACGTGACGCGCGGTTGCCATGGCGCTGGGCCCGGCGGCGCGGGCGCCCCGCCTCCCGGAGTGACGTCCACCGGGCCCCCCCTCCTTTTCCCGCCCCCCCCGCCCCCCTCCCCCCGGCCGACTCCCCGCGGCCCCGGAGGTTTCACTGCACAAGATGGCGGCGGCGGCGGCGAGCGGAGCTGGCGGGGCTGCCGGGGCCGGAGCGGGGGGAACCGGGCCGGCGGGCCGCCTGCTGCCTCCGCCCGCCACGGGGCCTCCGGCCGCCCCCGCTGCTGTGCCCCCGGCGGCTGGCCCGCCGCGTCCCCCAGCCCCGGCCTCCCGCGGGCCGGTGCCTGCCCGCATCGGCTACTACGAGATCGACCGCACCATCGGCAAGGGCAACTTCGCTGTGGTCAAGAGGGCCACGCACCTCGTCACCAAGGCCAAGGTAGTGGCGCGGCGGGGCCGGGCGGCGGCGGGGCTGCGCAGCCCGGGACAGTCCGAGTTGCGGCGGGGGCAGGAGAGCCCCGCGATCCCGGGCTGAGGGGTCGGCGCAGCCTGCCGGGCTCGGGATGTTGGAGAGCGTTGGGGCACTAGGGGGACCGGTAGACGGCTGTCCCGGGGGAGTGAGGAGAGAGCGTGCAGAAGGT
>PVHY01009000.1:0-32355 GCA_004024945.1 Uropsilus gracilis
GAGGGAGGGAGAGGGAGAGAGAGGGAGGGAGAGGGAGAGAGAGAGAAGGAGAAGAAAGAAGTTAAAAAATACCAAGATGAGTCAGGAATGTCTGTGTCTTTCCACTGTGTTCTTAACTTTCCAAACATATAAACTCGTGGACTTTGTCCTTCCTAAGCCCAGCGAAAGCAGGTAGATGGTCAGGTGGTGGTAGCCAGAGCAAGCCGGATGTGCGTGGGTCAGCCACGAGCCAGGAGTCGCCACCAGCCAGGTATAAGACTCCGGATGGCAACAGAGGGAGGTGTTTGCCTCCTGCAACCTCCTGCTTAATTTTGTCCACTCGTTTGTTTCACCATCAATGCATATTAACTCATTAGCTTGTTCATGCCGGAAGCTCCCCAGAGCTCTCTGAGAGCCAGGCATCCGCCAGGCGCTGGCGTTTCAGGGGTAGATGAGGCACACTCCTCCCTCTCGTTCTCATCTTCAGGGCTCTTGTTCTAGCAGAACAAGTGTGAGAACTAGAGTGAGTGTGAGCAGCGTCTGTACAAGGCTGGCCCCTCCCGCCCTCCCCTCCACCGCGGACATTCACTTTTCCTCTCTCCTTCCTGGGTTGCACATGTGACATGCCAGACTCGGGGGCTGATGATGGGGCTCAGATGTGGGGACTCAGCGAGGGGGGTCTTTGGGTTCCCTCTGAGAGAAATCTCAGCCGTTTCCCAGCAGCAGCAGCGCGTGGCTAGGTAACTAGGGAGATGCATCTTTGCACCGACACAAAGGGGCAAAGGCTGCATTGTCAAAGGGCAGGTTGGTTAGGAGAAAGATGGTGAAAAGATGCAGACACAGGTGGGAGTGCAGCTGCATTGGAAAGGGCGGGACCATTAAAAGAGACGCCTACACACACCGGCGGCACTTCAGGACAATAGCTGCGTGGTACCAGAGCAAAGCGGAACTTTATCAGGCGTTTTTTGTCTTGGGAACAGACTAACCAAAGTAGCTCCATTTTGGTTCAAACCTCCATTTTAAGACCAGTTCCCTCTACCTGCCCTTGGGGGAATGTTCCCGGCATGGCTGGCTGGTCTGACCTCCTGTGCCTGCCTCCCCTCATTGCTGGTTGTTCCTGACAACCATCTTGTCCACCTGATGGCCGCCAGCATTGTGCCCCTGATAGATGATAGGTGTCAGCATTATTAGAAACCCGTAGTTATGGGAACGCATCCTGCAGTTATGGGAACATGTCCTGCACCTGCTTGCTTGTTTCACAATGGAGGGGGTGGGGGGGACAGGGGTGGTTTTGCCCTATAAAAACTTGTAACAGAAGCTGCTCGAAGTCTCTCTGGCTGTTTTGGCTTGGGGACCCTGGTGCACCAGATCCTTGCCAATAAACCTGCTGCTTTGAATCTCAGCTGGAGTCCTGGGTTCTTGTTGAGCAGTCATAACGCTTTAGGGGGAGCATTCCTGGTGGAACTTGGTCTGTTGCAGAAGCTGTCACTTCTGAGGTCTGTAGTGACTGAGGTTTCGTTGCCGTGACCAAAGTTCTCCATGTCCTCACTTCCAGTCTTGGCCTGTAGGCCTTCCACGATTGGGTCAATGATGGGTCAGTTATTTCTGCCCCCACCTCCAGCTTCTGGTGAAGCCTCCGTCTTAGATGCTCGGCTGTGAGCTTCCATCAGCTGATACTCTTGCCATCATCTCCTTCAATCTCCGCTTTTGGACATGAAAAGACATCAGCTCAGAACTCGAAGGGACTTGCCTGAGGTCATCCAGCCAGCAAGGGGCAGAGGCAAGGGGCACCCGAAGCTTCAGCGCCCCCCCACCCCAGGGAGCACCGGACTCTCCCAGGGTTCCCTGCGCAGCTGTGGGGGCTGCAGAAGGCTCTCCTCACCCTCCCCTGGGCGCTGGAGTAGCTCAGGAAATGCAGCCTGACAGCCTGAACAGAGGCGTGTCGAGTGACAGCATGAACAGGTGGACGATGAGGCTTTCTCGCTTTGTAATTCCTTGGTTCTACCTCATCCCAGCCTCCTCTAGGGCTTCCTGGGGGTCAGAGCAGAGAAGACCGTGCGCCCCGGCCTCAGCCACATCTTGGCTCCAGCCCTGGCGCTTCGCTGTGTTTGCTCAGCATCCCCAGCGCGGGTCGGAATCTTCTAGTCTGTGTCTGCTGGGCTCGAAGGCAAAAACGTGCTCCTCCTCCCTGTGTGTGACCACGCGGCGCCCAGACAGCGCCTGTTAATCGCATCAGAACTGAACTGCAGCGCCATAGCCAGGCCCGAGAGAGAAAGGGGTGCGAGTCATGCAGGAGAAGACGAGTGGTCATTGAATCCCGGGGTGCTGGCTGCAAGGTGCCCTTCCAGGACTCGGATTCAGGAGCAACTCCCCTTGTAACAAGGTCCCCGGAGACCCAGATTCAGGGGTGCAAGGGTTGACTTTTGAAGAATACTGGGGGGCCCAGGCTTGTAGTGGGTGGCCAGAAAGACGTGTTTCCCCGTGAGGTGGACAGAGGAGCCAGGGTTGGGCAGCTCCCAGCACAGCAGGGTTCCCTGGATCTCTGCTGTGCCCAGGGCCGACCGCCTCCAGTTTCCTGCCTCCTGAAGAGGAGGGTCAGGCAGGGCCATGTCCACTGCCCCACATGGTGCCTTGAATAATTGATGCCGTTGTTCAGTGAGCAGCCCTGGGGCTGGGGGTTGTCCCTGGCCTTGGTCTGGGTCCCGAGGACATGTGCTGGCTGGCCGGCGCCCTGCTGTGACCTTGTGAGGAACACGATGTCCTGCCTGGCGGGCTCCGAGCTCCCTGTGCCCATGAATTATGGATCCCCTGCATGTGCAAACAGTCACCAGCCCACTGGCCCTGGGACGCGAATGATGTCCCTGGAGGACAACGCACACGCATGCTCTGCCCCACCCCTCTCCACAGGCAGCTGGGACCCACGTTGGCAGGGGGTTCCGCGGCCCTGGAGACAAGACTTTCCCATCTTTCTGGTCCTCCCCAGCTTCATAAGACCACAAGCCAGCACCTCATGGCCCCTGGTCTCAGGAGGGTGGACAGAGCTCCTGGCCTGTGGGGGTCAGCAAGAGTAAAGAGTGCATGTGACACAGGGTAATGACGCAGTGGAAAACCGAATAAGTGCCGAGATGCCCTGGTGGGTGGGGTCTGAGAGAAAGATATGCAAGAAGTGAGACATGCCAAAAGGCAAATAAAAGAAAGGAGGAGAGAAAGGAGAAGGAAGGAGACAAGAAAGGCGGACTGAGAGGACAGGCTCACGTGGCCTGGCCAGGGGATACCCCCTGAAGAGGGAGCTGGTGGTGGTGAGGAGCCATGGTGACCAGTAGAAGAGAGGCCCGTGTGGAGAGTGTGGCACCGCAGCAAGGTGGCCTAGTGAGCTGGTACCTGGTAATGGCTGGGGATGTGGAAAGCTGATTTGTGCATCGGCAATTGTGGAAGAATTTTGAAGGGCCTTGGAGAAGCAGAGCATTGAGAACACTGGAGAAGAAGCGAAGAAAAGATGCTGGAGAAAGACTGGACTTTGCAGTGCCTGCCTCAGGTTTGGAGGGGCAGAGGGGCACCATCTTGGACGTGTGTTTGGGACTTTCTGACTGAATGTGACTGGGGTAAGATAACTGGTCACTTGTGGCATTAAAGGACTTTTTGTTTTCCTGCTTAATTCTCCTCTAACTAAAACCCTGTTGCTGAACTGCATTTGAGTGTCAACTGCGTTGCACAGGGGAGAAGGATCTGGTAAGAAAGCTGGGTGTCAGGAGCCGCATTTTAAAAGGTGCCTTTTTTTTCTGTCTGTGGCTTGTTGGTCAGCGGCTTTTGTTCCTTTTGAACCTGATGTCACATGGGGTGGGGTCAGGGTCCCCAACCGCTGAGGGTGCAGAGCAGGGCAGCTGATGGGATCCTCATCTGGTCTCTACGTCTCCCATGACCTCTGGGGTGATGCTGGGCTGATGACAGGACTGGAAACAGGACTGGAGGAGGCACAGGGCCCATCAGAGTCATCCTTGGGACTCCTATCAGCAGCCCACTCCTGGCCACTCTCCAGGCTGGGCAATTTACTCCAGAAGACACCGGAAAAAGAGCCTCCACAGCCTGGTGTATCTGTATCCACGTGGATAGGAATGAGCAGGGCTGTTCCGGGGCCTCTCCCAGCAGGTAAGTAACTTTGACAATGGAAGCCTGGCAGGGAAACTATGAAGCAAGGTGCTTTTCATCTCAAAGGTGGGTTGCTGAAGGTAGGAAGGGGCTTCTCAAGGTGGAACTAAAATTGTCTGCATAGAAAATTCCAAGGAACCTTCAAAAAGAGTCTAAGAAAAAGTTTCCTTCAGGATGCAATGACCCGGGATGAATGGTCAACAGCTCCAGACTCTGAACGTCAATCCTACAATCCTACACTCCTAGCTACCATCACTGAAAAAGAAAACAGTTAAGTGTAGATTTAACGAAACATGTCCTGGAGTTGTATGCTGAAAATTACACTGCAATGATGGGGGGGCGGGGGATTTAAATAAAAGGAGTCATATATTGTGTTCACAGATGGAAAGACTCAAAATAGTAATTTGTCTTCCAATTAGATATGTAAATTTATACAATTCCATTCCAGCAGGAATTTGTTTATATATAGCTCAGATTCTAAAATATATACAGAAAGGCAAAACAGTTAAAACTGCTAGAACACTTTTGAAAAAAAAAAGTGGCAAGAATAAGTGAAGCCAAGTTCAAGACTTACCCTGTTACGAGAGGAATCAGGACTGCCACCTGAGACAGACGCAGAGATGACTGGGGAAAATTAAAGAAGCACAAACACAATCAGCTGATTTTTTTTACAAAGGTGTAAAATGCAGTTTGGTAGAGGGAAGAGTCTTTTCAACAAATAGTCCATCGGCAAAATATACACCTGCACCAAAGTCTCACAGCTGGAATAAAAATGGCTCATGGACGTAGCAAAACAAAAGCTCTAAATATTTTAGAAGAAAACCTTCAGGATCTAGAGCGCCTGGACTCAACACCAAAAGTTCAGTCCATGAAAACAAGCATTGATAACTGGATTTCTTAATTTTGAAACAGCTCAAGTACTCAGGCAAGGAGAATTCCACCTTCTTCCACCTTCCTGTTCTGCTGGGTCCTCGGAGATAATTATTCACCCACACTGGGGAGGGCCATTTGCTTTACTACATGTGCCGATTCAAATGCACACCTACCCCAGAAACACCCTCACAGATACACCCAAACAGTATCCTCCCCAGCTACCTGGGTATCCCATGGTCCAGCCTAGCTGCTATGTAGAACGAACCATCATGGTAACTAAGGCAGAATAATGCTGGTGTGGGAATAAATGAATAAGCACTGGAACCAAATTATCCAAAACGAAATCCACACCTGCATGGAAACCTGACAGCTAGCATTGCAGTACAATGAGAAAGAGCCGGACTGGTCGATCCAGGAGCTGGGATAACTGGTGATTAGTGTGGGAAAGTGACATCGTTTCCTCACCGCCGAAAACAATTGCAAAAATCTGTGAAAATATGAGAAAAACAAATGAGCTTTAGGGTATTTGGCATCATGGAAAATTCTAACAGAAGCCATAAAGTACAGCTGGGCAGGCTGCACATTGAGCAAGCCTAGGAGGCCCCGTTCACAGTCCCGTCTGCTATTAGCCCTGGGGAGCTCACACGTATCAGACACCCCACGCCCGATACCTGCTCTCTATTTTCTTCCTTTGTCCAAACGAGGAAAACTAGGCTCAGAGACATGAGCTCGCCCAAGAGACACAACAGGGCGGAGCTGGGACTTAAACCTGCCCCGTGCAAAGTTCTAAGCTGACCAGACTGTGGATGCAAAGTTGGTACCAAGTGGGGTCAACCCCACCGTGGGCCGCCAGCCCAGGGCAGCTCCTGGAGCCAGTCCCTGGGAAGGACTGCTCAGGGTGGACACAGCACCGGATCCACCCGTCCCTCCGCGGGCCAGCTGCGTCACCTCGGACCCCAGCGTCCCCAGACACCCGCCCACGCCAAGAGGGGCTGAGGATCTCAGCGGTTCCGCTGGCCCCGCCCCAGGGGTGGGGCGGGCGGGGGTTGGCGCGGTCACGTGGTCACGTGGTGGGGTGCCCCGTTCCCGCCTCCGCCCCGCCCGCCCCGCGTGGGACCCGCCCTCCACCCCAGCGTCTGGAGCCGAGACGCGAGCAGCAGGCTGGGGGCGCCTGGCGCTTTCCGGCCGCTCGGGAAGCTGCTGAGGTCGGCGCCGCCGCCAGGATCCGGGCGCCCGCTCCCTGCCGGAGGCTGCCGGGCTTGGTGCACACGGCTGGACCCGCGGCGGCCGCAGCGGCAGCAGCAGCAGCAAGGACCTGGGCGCCCCAAAGCCGCCGCGCCATGGATCTGTCCTTTATGGCCGCGCAGGTAACGGGGTCTTCGTGGCGCGTGCGGGGCCGCCCAGTTTGGAGAGGCTCGGGGCCGCGGGCTCGCCCGCCCCGCGGGGCTGGGCCTGGGGGGAGGGCCCCGGACGGCCGGGCGCGCTCCGGACACCCGCTCCAGGCCCTTTGTCCCAGCCGGGCTCCCACCTGGTGCGCGCCTCCGAGCGCCGGCGCGGCGGCGGGGTGAGGCTCTGTTAGGTCCGTCTGGTCTCTTCGCGGACCCCGCCTCGAAGTGGGGAGGCGGCGAGGGTCCCGAGCTGCCGGTCACCCCGCCCTGCCCATCCCCCGCGAGCCGCGCCCCCTCTAGGGTGGGGAACCCTCCCAGGCGGGCATCCCAGTCCTGGGAACCTGGCAGGCAGGCAGCCTCCCTCCTCCGGGCTCCACAGCCTAGCGAGGCGCCAGGCGAGCTGTCACTTGCCGGGGACCTCGGGCGCCCCCTCTTAACTTTCCTCCCCTTGGAGTGGGGCCCCCAGCCCTGTGGCCCGAGGGAGCCTGGGAGACCCCGTCGCTGTCCCTGCTGTGAAGCCTGGCCGAGGTTTCCTCCTTGCTTTGTGCTGAATCTGGAGCCATCGGTGGCGGACCGTGACTCATGCCTGGACACAAAACAGGTCCCCGCCGCCTGCTCTTCGCTCCTGGGGAAACTCCTGGCGTCTCCAGACTGGAAACTTGGGGATCTTTGTGCCCGAACTGCGTGGAGCCAGAACAAAGGCCATCACTCACTTTGTCCAGCTGTCTGTGGCCTTTCCCCGCGCATGGCCGCCGTCTGCAGGAAGGGCCGCGATGGGGAAGAAAGTCAGTCCCCAGGTCTCAGATTCAGACCTTGCCCGTCTGGGGAAAGGCAGTATTGGGGTCCCAGAGGCAGGAAGGCCGCCGGGATGGCCTCTTTCCCTTGGGTGTGTGGCAGAGGCCCCCACTTGCGGCTATTTCCCCCCCAGGAAATGGTGTTTGAGGGACGTTCTGCTCTCCCCCCCCAACTCTGTTGGGAACCTGTTTCTTAAATAGTAGCAAAATTCAGGCTGTGTAGACAGGCTCAAAAAATAGGCAGCATCCCAAGTGAACTCTGGGGAGCCGGGTTCAAGCCTCTGGCACCCCCTTCCCAAGATTTCCACTGCTCTCCTCACTCTTCTTGTTTGTTTGTCCAGTTTCCTGTCAGCTGCTCCTAAACCGGTTTATAAACACCATCGTGTGGAAAGCACTTTGGCTAGTGGTGTTTTAGCTACTAACTTGATGAGGTTTGTCGGATCCGTTTCCAAGGGAAAGCGAATCTCATAGAGGGTCTGCCTCTTTGCCTTCTCGCGATCCCACCCGACAGCTGGCGTTTCCATGGTTACACGATAAATTGATCACCACCCGCCCTGAGGCTGGCTGGAGCATCGAAAGTTGCTATGGTAACTTGACAAAATAAATGTAGATTTTTTTCAGCGTCTGCAGCAGAGCTCGCAGAAATCAGGTTCTTCCTCTTCTTGTTTTGTTTACTACTCATGTTTCATGTGGTCAGCTTGTTTCCGTGCGCAGACGATGGGCCTCGATCCCTGGTCAACGCTGAGGTAGTCACAAGGAACGGAAACACGGCTGTGGAGGCAGCTGGCGTTTGCTGTGTGCCTGCTCTGTGCCACCGCACGCCTAATTAGGGCTGCAGTGCAGGCTCCCGTTCACAAACCGGGAACCCAGACTCCGAGGTTGACTCCTTTGCCCAGGATACCCCCTTTGAAAGGAGAAGGGGGGGGTCTGACATCTGGGTCTGACCAATCTGCACACGTTCCCGGTTTCTGCCTTGTTACTTCTGAGAAAGACGCCATGTAAGGACCCGGGTCGACATCTCTCAGAATAACTCATCTCTTCTGCTTCCACCTGGAAGTGCCCTTCCCGGGGTGCCTTGTGCTCTGAGGGGTGCTTTCTGGTGTTGCTCTCTCCCTCTGATGTCTGCAGGGAAGGATAGTTACCCCTTATCTGCAGCATGAAATGGGGGCTGGTCACAGTGACTACCTCCCACGTGCATGCATGCCAGCTGGTACCCAGCAGTGGGCTTGTGACCTAAGGTGCACGGAGGCCAATGACGGTGACACTAGGTATTGAGAAAAGAAAGGGTTTTTTGTCAAATCATTTGGCCAGACAGCAGGAGAAAAGCTCACATCTCTCCCCAATAAGAAAGGACGTTATATAAGTTTAGAGAGTGAGGAGCGGGAGTTTATTGACCAGGGAGTTAAGGGCAAAGACATTTGGATTTGACTGAAGTTCATTGGCTCGTTTCGGGGCACTCCCTCCATGGGGACGTGCGGACGAGCTTTTCTTGAATTTCCTGGGGTTTTGAGTTTCTGTCGGTGGGCCCCTCTCCTCTGGGCCACATCCCCCGCCACCCCTCTGCACGGGGTCTCCTAAGTCCAGCCTGTCTGGACTTAGCTCCACTCAAGGTTAGATGTCTCTGTGTGCACCCGGATGGGGGCCACTTTAGAAGGTCTGGGCTTTGGTGTGTCTACGAAAGCAAAACGCAAAGGGAAAGATAAATTGGCCTTTTTCTCTTGTGCCCCAAGATCCGGGAGCAGGTCAACTCCAGTTTCACAGTGACCACAGGTGCTTGTGATCTCCATCGACTTGAAGTCACTGCCCCACACATCAGTGGTTGGTAATTTGCGTAGAAACATCACTGCTCCATCCGTTCTTCAGCACACGATGAGCACGTGTGGCCAGCCCCACGTCAGGCACTGGGACGGGGAAGCTGGGGACAACACCGAATAGGGTGTAGATTTTCTTACTGGGGCTGACAGAGAAGTAACGGGACAGCGGTTCCCGGCAAGGGGCAGGACTGGGCCCTCCAGAAGTACCTGCTCTGTGATCCGATGAGGTGAGACATGATAGATGTGCCAGGGGAGGCAGTGACTTTGAGTGTTGGGAGCCGCAGGTGGCAAAAAGAAGACAAACAGAAGAGATTGAGATGAGCCAATGTGCTGAGCCGTTTATTAGAGGTTCCAGGCCCCTTGAATACCCTGGTGAAGGAGTGGTTACAACGTGGTAGTAGGGAAGGTAAAACCAAGGTCCTGTGGTGTGTAGCACGTGGAGCTGGGGGATGGGAGATCATTATCTAGCAGAAAACACCTGTGGGGGTGAACACCTTTATCTTTCTTAAATCTCTCTCTGGTGGTCCATCCTAAGAGGTTAGGGGGCTGCTGTCATAGAGACTTGCCAGGAGCCATCCGGTGTGCCAGAGATGCGCGAGAGTAGATAAAGATGCTCCTTTGTCTAAGGCAGAGCTCTCATCCATTGATGGCGCCCCACATTTGCCATCATGGGGACATTAAGCAAAGGGTTCTGCTGGCGGAGAAGGATAGTCTTCCCCTGGTGGGCGTGGGAATAAGAGGCAGAGGGAGGGCGGCCCAGAATACACGCTGAATGCTGGGGTGAGCCCGTCACAGGCCCTCCACAGGCGGGGTGTCAGTGCAGTTCGAGAGCAGGTATGCTCTGTAACCAAAGCCAGGCTTACTTGGAGAGCCCAGCGCCCTCGGGAGCTGAGGGAAGAGAGGGGCTGGGAGTGTCCTGTTTCTGATTAACTGAGTGAGTGATAATCGCCTGTGACTTCATTTTAGAGTGTCTTTAAAAAGGGAAGGAATCAGAACAGGTGACCCCCCACCCCACCCCCACCCCCACCCCCCACCGGCAACTCAAGCCTCTTCCCCTTGTCCCTGTTGTGAAATGTGATTTCTGTTTGTGGCTGTAAAGGACCATTTCAAGGTATGAGCCGTTTCTGAAAGAGCGGCTTCTCCACAGCTAAGTGCCAGCCACTTCTTGGACGCAAGGCGCAAACATCCATTATCCAGCAGAAGCGCTTTGCAAATGGGCCGGCGTTGGCTCAAGTACCGGGCAGAGATCACAGGCTGAGAGCAGGCGGTGGGCACGGACTGTGCAAAAGCTCAACTTGTGGCCTCAGCTCACCCCTGAGACCTGGGGGCACCCCACGGCCTTTCCCCCACCCCGGGGACACCCCAGCTTCTCTCCCCACAGCCCCTGAGTCCCCCCAGATCATCTGGAGGTTGAGCAGTGCCCTGGGGCATCCTTTTCTCTCTGGCAGGAGGTGGCTAGGGGTCTACGCAGACCCCCTGGGGGTGGAAGGGGAGAACCATGGACTTAGTGGATGGGTCCTCTGTTCCTGTGCCACTGCTGGGGTAACCCGTCTCCCAAGGTGGCCCTACCCATCCTGTCCCTCCCTCCTGGCCATGAATGCTGGCCCCAACCCCGTATCAGGGAGGGGGGCTGATTGCCCATCCCTTCAGTCGAGCTGGCCTCAATGACCTTCTTGACTGAGCAAACGCTGGTAGGAGGGGCCTGCCATGTCCTCTAGGCCACCTGGGATACCTTGCTCTGGGGGAACCCTCCATGTTGCAGGAAGCACTAAGACAGCAGGAAGGGAAGAGTTGAATACTGGAAGGAATATTTAAAGAACCTACTATGTGCTGGGCAAGCACTGGGGATGAACGGGAGGAACAAACACTCGCCCACTTATTCCTGACCCACGTCCCCTGGAGAACAAGCACGCGTGGCCGTGGTGGGAGAGCTGGGTCTCGCTTGTGACCTGCTCTGCTCCCACTGACTTGTCTGTACCCAGCAGTTTCCAGATGCTCCCAGCCCTCACCCCACCCCCACGCCCATGGCAGTGCCAGGGGCTGGAGAGGCCAGAGTATCTCTTCTCTGTCCACAGCTGGCTCCATGTGCGGTCAGGGTTGAGCCGGGCTGATCCCCACCTGCTGGCCACCCCTCCTGCTGCCCTGAATGAACAGGTCCTTGGAGCTCTGGTTCTTCTAGCCGTGAAAAGCCAGGTGACCCTGGCAGTCAGCCCAGTGTGGCTCCGGCAGCTTGAAATAGGGAGGCCCAGGATAATGTAACTGGGGACTTGCTCCCAAATTGGGGTTCTTCCTGCCTCCAGCCGCACCTGCCATAGGTGGCTCCCCCGTCCAGGCACTTTCACTAGCCCCAGGCTGCAGACAGGGAGGAAAAGGGCTCAGGCGGGGTCACCTCAGGTGGTCAGCTGCTGGCTGTGTGGTGTCCTGCCCCCTCTCCTGTCACCCACCCCTTGAAGAAGAGCCCAAGTTGTGGGGAGCCGGGGGGGCACTCTGGGACCCTCTGCGGATCAGCTCCGGGGAGTCAGCCGTCCCCCGAGGCACTGTGTCTCGTTTGTCCCCCGTCTTTGCACACATTCTTGGAGGGGACCGGCCACCCGCAGCCGCCGCAGCCGAGTCCATGATCAAGGCGTCGGCAGGGCCATGCTCTCGCAGGGGTCTCTCTCTGCCTCTCTTAGCTCCTCAGGTTGCCTGCAGTTCTCAAGGGCCCTGGCATATCGCTGCGGCCTCTGCCTCCTTGTCACCTCCCTGTAGGTCCCTCCCTGCAGGTCCCTCCGTGAGATCTTTTCCTGTGGTCAAAGCAAAGTCATTTGGTTGTTTTTATTGAAATTTTTAAGAGCTGGATTATGCGGGGCCCCTGGCTCCTCACCAGGCAAACCTCTGGGCATTCTAGCGTATTTAACGGATTTCCCTTCGTTTAAAAATGTAACTTATGTTAGTGATTCTGTGAGCCGCTATCAAGCTTGCTAATGGACCCTACAGTATACATCAATGGTGAAAATGCCTCCTTATTTGGATTAAATCTAAAAAAGGTCCTGTTATTTTACAAAATTGTCCATTTAATATTTAATTGATCTGATAAAAATTGATCTGATAATTGATCTGATAAAAAATTAGCAACTATTACATCCAGCAGCTGTTAGTCAGATATTTCTACTCACTAATGAGTAATTACCCTCAATGCTCTTTTTTTATAATGTTTTATCTTATCGTTTGCACCCTCCGCTCATGTTTGTAGGGTGATTGCTCCCCGTAGGTGCAGGCCTCCCCCCTCCTTCCTCTTGTCTCGCCCTCGGACCACCCCAGTTCCTCTCTCGCTGCCAGTTGCTGGTTAGCCTGTTGGTGTCTTCATGTTCTTCTCCGGGGCAGTGTCCTTCTCCCGGGTGAAGCCCCACCTTCCCGTGACACCGCAGACCAGGCTGAGCACATCTCCAGGAGTGACCTTGGAGCAGGTGGCCTGTCTGAGCGTCTCAGGAACCTCCTGCCGGGCAGTTGTGGGGAGCGGCTCTCCCGGCTTCTTCATTGTGGCGTTTCCTGGGTGCAGGAGATGGTCTCTTTTTCTCTGGACCCTCATGATCTCTGGTTTCAGGGTCTCCTTGTTCTTACCGGCTGTCTCTTCCATTCATCCCGATGTCTGTCCCGTGGTGCTGCTACTTAGCCATGTAGCTCCGGCACCTGGCAGTGGGAGTCCATCTCCCAGCCATTGGCAGTGGGTAAGTTCCCCAATGGGGACAGACCTCAGCAGATGGTTGGTCTGGCTCCTCTCCTCTCTCATGGTTCTCAGTCCGCCATGGGGCCGCTGCCTCCTCTCTGTGGCTTTCCTCTCCCATTGGGGACAGGGGGCTCCTTGCTCACACTCAAAGTGTCTCTGGACGGGGAGTGTAGCCCCAGCACCGGAAATGCCGTAGGGCTTCCTCTGTGACATGTCTTCACTCTGGGGGTCTCATAGTCTGGTACCTCGTGGTCCCGACAGTGGTCTCTCTGGGCAGGTGATGGGTGTGTCCAGGCCTGTGTTTCTCGCTCTCCTCTAGCACGTTTGCAGCTGGATTGTTGTTTTCTTGTTCTCAGTGAGGACTGGCTGAGGTAGGAGTGAACGAGAGGGGGACCTCCATCCCCGCCCCTGCAGAGGTCCAGCTTCCCCCCTCCTGAACCCAGAGAAGGCAGGGGTGGGGCCCTGGAGCTGTGATGGGCCACCAGGTCACTCCAGCTTCCCCAGGAGAGCAACCCCCCCTTCTCCCTGCCCCGTGCCCTCTGCTCAAGAGAGCGCAAGACCCCAAAGCCTTTTCTGCTGCTTTCGGTGCCTGACTGGCCCCCACCTCCCATACGATCTCTTCTTCTAAGGACACCAGCCACCTTGGATTAACATCCCCAGGAACCCGTCTTACCTTGACTACGCTTGCAGATACCTGCGTGCCAGTCACTTTACCAGTCCCAGGAGTTAGGCTTCAGTATATCTTTTGGGGAGGCACATAATTCACCCAAACAGGACGTAAAGGATGAGGACCACCGTCCTCATGTCGTTGGCCACTAGCTGTGGAGGGGCGGTGGACATGTCTCGAAGCCTCAGTTTCATCATCTGTGACGTGGGGACCAAACTACCTTCCTCATGGACTAACCGTGTGATGAAGGTGTCCCGTGTGCCAGGGCAGCACGGGGAGTGCTGGGGGAGAGTTACAGGCCATGTCACGTGACAGGTGACAGGGTGAAGGGCAGAGCAGACTTCTGGAGGTTTGGGTCACGCTGAGACTGAAGGACAGCTAGCTGTCACAGACACAGAGAAAGCGAGCGACTTCGTGCAGGGAGATGGCAAGGGCAAAGGCTTGCCACGAATTGGGGCTTGAAGTATGTGGGGCGTGGGTGCAGGTTGAGAGATACGCCCCAGATAAAGGGAGAACCTTTTATCTGTCTCACCCCCTCTGGAACACTGGAGGGTGGGCAACAGCACGTGTCTCACCTGCGACACAGATTCCTAACCTCTTTGGAATGTCCCAAGAGACATATGATCAATTAGTAATGACTGTTGCCTCCACAGGTAGATCCACCTGTTATCACCTGTACCCCTGCTGTGTGTCACGTACGCTTGGGAATCAGGTTATACTACTTCCTCTCTAGCTCACTGTGATCATTTCTCTGCCAGGATATGTAAGGGGCTTCATAACTTCATAAAGTGGACCTGGACATGTTCCCCATGTGGACTGGCCTCGCAGATCACTAGCCATCTCCTCCGTCTCATTTCTTCTTTCCCACACGTGACTCCTAACAAAGTAGTGTCTACTGGGGATAGAACCAAAGGGATAGGGGGCTGGGACATGAGGCCAGGGCAGCTGGGGCTAGGCAGGTGGCCTCATGTGTAGACTGGAGCCCAGGGAGCCTTGGAGACCTGCAGAGCAGGGGGCTGGCCTGGAGGGGATCCAGACGGCGACCTTGAACTCCAGCTCCTGGCTCTGCTGTGCAGACACACCGCGTCTGGGTTTTCAAGGACACTGAGAAGTTCTGACTTCTGATTACTGACTGAGTGTTTCAGTGCTGGCAACTGATTGAGAATTTCTAAGAAATCAGCCAGTTGTGATGAGAGCTGTTCTGGTTACTGCTTAGTTCCTGTTCTCAGTGGCTGGTAGAATCTATTTTGCTGGTCATTTTGTGGGACCAGCTGGTTCCTGCCCCAGTGGCATCAGGGAGCCTCGGGGGTGGCATCAGTGAACCTCAGGGGCCTTCCACGCCCTGCGGCCCCTTCCTGCAACTTGACCTCTCTCTCCAGCTGACTAGTGTTTCTTTAGGATTTGGGTTTCGTTTCCCACTTGGTGGTCTGGGTCATTGTCCTTTCTGCAGCCAGTGCCCTCCCTCCAGGTCTCAGGTGGAGGCTGGGTTGCTCCAAGAACTCACCAGGCAAGTTCCCGGATGTCCGTGACTCTGCATTCTTTGCGTCAAGAAAGTTCTTGCACCAGCGCAGACTGAAGGCACAGAGAATCAGATTCCACCTGCTGGGTGGCAGCCATCTTGGAGACTTACTATCTGGTGAGCACGTAGAGGTGTGGATGGCCAGGGTGACACTCATGCAGAGCCCACAGGAGTGAGCCTTGCAAAGTGTCAGGCCCGGAGAGGAGTGAATTATTGCTGAGGAGCGAGCTGTGACTTTGTTAGCCTGAACCGTGTGAAGTTGCTGATTTTTGCTCAGTGTTGACCAACTAAAGGACATTTGCTTGTGATTTAATCTCCCGTGTCCGACATGGTGAGGCAGGAAAGTCCTGGAGTGATGGAGAGAAGCAGGGCTGGGAGGCTGCTCCTGCTTGCCAGGAGGACTGAGGAGGCTTCCTTCATTTGAGGAGTCAGGCCTCCCACTCACCAGCTCTCCCTGCTTTTGCTCAGAGCACCTTGATCTTCATGGTGGGAGACACGGGAATGTGTTTACGCTGTGTGGGTTTTTCTGGAAGGCAGCTTGTGTGGTCTGAATGCAACTGTTTGTGTACAGAGGCTTGGAGATGGCACTGTTTTGTTTTGCTTTTAATATATTTTTTTAGATTTCATGCATCATTCATATTTGTATGGTTGTTGGTCCCCCTGAGAGTGCCCACCCCTTTCCCCTGACTGCCCTCTCTGGCCACCCCGACTCCTCTGTTGTTGTTGTGTGTTGGTCCCTGTTTAGCCCTTCAGTCTCTTCTTTTTCTGGCTCTATGCCCTTGTCCTGGGTGAGGATCTGTGGTCCTGGGATATGGCTGCTTAGATTTCCAGCCTTATCTTTGCATCGGGCAGCCCGTCCAAGCTCAGCCACATCGACCAGTGCTTGCTCCGCCTTTCTGTTCATCTCCTCCATTCTGCTTTCTCTTAGCATTTCGCTGCTTCATCACGTGTGGTTCCGGCCTCCCTCTGACTCCGGGAGCCTGGCTCACAGCCCTTGTCCCTAGAGAAGTTCCTCCATGGGGACAGTTACCAGCAGATGCTTGGTCCAGCTTGTTGCTATTCTCTTGGTTTGCAGGTCTGCTGGGGGGTCTGCCGCCCCATTTTGTGACCTTCCACCCCTGTGGAAAGGACAGGCGTGGGGGAGGTCGCCTTGTTCTCTCTGAAGGTGTATCTGAAGTGGAGTTGTGGCTTCCAGTCCCAGTGATGTTGTAGGTGTCATTCTGTGCTACGTCAGCACTGAAATTGGCGTGACAGTCAGCGCCCGGTGGTTCTCTGGTGGGTTTTTGGGTTCTGCCCAGGGAAGGTGTGTGTCCGTGGCCTGTGTTCCTTCCCCGCACCTCTTCTGCATCTGCAGCTGGATTATTAGTATTTTCCTTAATCCTGGTGTGGCCTGATTGGAGTGGGCGTGAGCCAAAGGGACTTAGTTGCCGCCCTCCCTCCCATATCCCCCCCCAACCCTGCTGCCCATGTGGGGTTGCCTGGGTGCCCTCCCACCCGAAGCTGCTGGACAGAGGCCCAGCTCCCTCCACCCACAGAGATGGCACAGTTTATGGGTCCTCATCCATGCAGTTAACAGCTGCAAGAGAGAGCTCAGGCTCAGGGTGTAACCCCAGTGGGGTTTATTACCAAAGGGTAAGTTGGGGAAAATGAAAGAGTGTTGAAAGCCACAACTGGCCAGTTGTCCCACCGCAGACAGTGTGCACTGTGTCATTAGCCCCAAGCAAAGGCGGCTTGTGCAAGATGACACTGTCTTCTCTGGTGGCACACTGGTAAGCCGTGGGCCAGGGTCCAATGCGTAGCAATGGTTGGAGGTGATAACTGGCGGTGATCAGGGGGGTCTGCGAAGGTCTGTAAAGGTTTAAGTCCAGATGAAAATTCTCTGCAGTCCTTGAAATCTCAGCTTGTGCTGGGGAGGAACAGTCTTTGCCACCGCCAGAGTTAGAGGCTGGTCCACAGGCTTCAGACTGGCCCAGGCCCTGGTACCCATGGGCCTCTCTCCCTGTGCTTGGAGCTGGACCTCGGCGGAGCCAGCCACAGCTTGGAGAGCTATGAACTTCCTGTTACATCATCACAGCTAAGGTGTCCGTCTGTCTGTCCTGTGTGAGTGCCCATTCTAGCCACCCCTCCTCTTGGGTCTCAGGAGTTCCTGTTAATTTGCACATTCACCATCTCTCAGGGAGGGAAAAAATACACAAAAGATCTGTCATGTTGAAGAGGCAACTCTCTTATCTCTTGAAAGGGAGCTACAGTCCAGGGCCTGTGGGATCCTTCTGAAAGATCTGCAAGAAATGAGCAGAAGTTCTCCCTCCCCAGAGGAGCCCAGCATTGCCTGGAAAAGAAGAAAATCAGCAGCCTGGATCCTTGCTACTTAGAGAATGCTTTTACCAGCCGTGACTGCTCCTTTAGCTTACAGCAAGAATTATCTTTACAATATAAATTGCCTATTATCTTCCTTGCATGTTTTTGACTGAAGGGCCTATCTTATTATACTTCAAATTCCCATTTAAAAGATGTAAATATTTTATCATTCTCATTAGACCTGCCTCTGGAGAGAATATGATGCTGCATTTTTGCAGGTGAAGGAAGAAGCAGGCATCTGTAGTGCTTTCTAGATAACCAGATTTCTAGAGAGAGTTGAAAGAATCCAGACAATCATCTGACTCACACCAGTTGTATGTCACAGAGCTGGGGGACCTGTGACCTCAGGAGGCAGATTGCAAGTCTCCTCTAAAACACCTGAGTGGTTGTAGAGCCACTGCTGGTCGTTAGCCCTGTTCTTTCTGCTCCGAGGTGATGGAAGCCTAGCTCTGCTCATTCCCTACCCACTCCATACTCTAATGAGGTCCTGGGAAAGGACTGTCAGGCAAGCTATTGGGAGGTGCCTGTCTCGGGTCCTCCCACAAAAATGCAAAGAGAAAATAGGAGTCAGGGTGGAGGGGTATAGGGAAGAAACTATCCTTTAGTCCCAGGACTGGAGAGTGGGTTGTTGAAGGCGGGATGTTAGACAAGGGGTTGTGGAGGTTAGGAACTGTGTGGTGTACTGAAACAGTGGCGTCACTGATGAACCTGTCCTGACTTTTTATTATTATTATTCTTTAAATCACAACATCGGTAAATGGTTATTGGGGTACCTCCCCCTCCCCCCGATGCCTCCTCCAGTCACTCAGACCCCTCTCTCTTTGTTGTTTGTTAATCTGTGGTAACTTCATCAGTCTCTTTCCTGTGGCAGTGTCGTTGGGACTCGGCTAACCATGCTGGTAGGTTTTCAGTCTTAAGCTTGCGTTGGGCACCCAATCTGTACTTATTTGTGGTCTGTCCATGTCTTCTCATTGTTGACTGTCCTCTCCGCTCCATTCTCTGTGTTATTTTGCTGCTTTTTCATCTTGTAGTCCTGGTGTCTGGTTTAGGGGGTCTCACCCTCAGCCAGTGTCAGTGAAGAAGTTTCTCTGTGGGTACAGGCATCTGTGAATGGTCATTGCAGATCATCTCCTCTGCCTCAGTTTGCAGCTTTGCTGTGAGGCCGATGCCCTGACTCTGTGACCTTCCTCTCCTATGGACTGGGGAAGGACGCCTTGCGCTCTTAGATGATGTCTCAGAAGTGGGATTTTGGCTCATCTAGTCCCGGTGAGTGCGTAGGTGTGAATCCATGACAGCTTGTCTCTGTAGTTGTTTTTCCAGTCCCACATGCACTGGTTCTCTCTGTATTCCATCTCGTGTCTGTCGCGAGTGACATAGGTGACAATTGAGCTACAAGTTTTAGTGAAGTTTCCATAGATTTTATTAATAAGCAAGCATTTTATCAGTACCACAATTATTATTAAAATAACAAATCCTACTATCACTGTTTCCGAGCTTTTCATACAGCCTGCATACCTTTTTCCTGATACACCACAGAATGATAAATTAGAGTTCGATGCTAATAGGCTGTTGCATCAGTAAAATGTGTGATGTCTGCTCCTGGCTCTTTGGTGGTGGCTGCAGCGTCACCTCAGCAGGAGGTGATGACACAGGGCAGTGCAAGCAGCGGCAGGTGGTAGTAACAGCAACAGACAAAAGTCACCTTTGAGGTTTGAAGGTAAGCTTTGCAATGATGTTTGGGTCTTTTGAATTAAGACCCCTCGTGTCAAGGAAACTGCAGACAGGTCTTGGATCACGGACACAGAACTGCTATTTTGGCAACTATAGTGCAACCAAGATCAACTCCCAGTTTGCTCACAAGAGGGAGGGAGCGAGAGAATGAGCAAGAGCGAGAGCGCTGCCCTAAAGTTCTTAACCCCCTTACATGCTGGTAGCTGGTGGCTGAACTGCATACTCTTCTTACATGATACAACTGTACTTATCACACGTGCTTACAATTTTACAATTAAGAAAAAAGCTACATTAAGTTTACACAGAATATAATTTCTAGGAAAAAGTTTTTTTAGGCACTGCCTACTTATCACAGGAAGGGTTTGTGTACCGCCCTGTCTACCTACCACAGAAAGGCATATACCCCCTACCTGCGCATCACAGGAGGGTGTGTACCCCCTGCCTGCTCATCACAGGAGGGACACTTTCAAGTTATCTGTCAAGGTCAGAACTCCAACTGCCACACACCTAGAACAACTTAGCATTTTCATACAGAGTCCAAATTCCAAATGCCACACAAGCTCAGAACAGCGTAAAACAAATGAAAGCATGTTAATGAACATGGTTGCTTCGTTGTGTTCCCGGTTCCATCCCCCTTCTCAGTTTGCAGTGGCTCTCAGACTTCCGAGGTGACCCGAGAAACCAACGTAGGGATGGCGTTTTATATGTTCCCTACCTTGTCCTGCTGAGCTATGTGGGCTGGATGTTTGCCTGGTCCCGCACCCATCCTAAGGAGGTGTGTCTGTTACTTTGTTTTTCTTCTTCTTCCTGAGGACTAGTTGGAGTGAGAGTGAAATGGAAGGGGCATCCTGCACCAACCCCCCCCACCTGTGCACCAGTACCTCCCAGGGTGAGGGCAGGACCCAGATGACTGGACACTGGGCAGGTGCAGTCTTAACTGCCCTTGCCACGAAGGGGGTTTGGTTGAACATGCTGCCTTCCTCCGGGTTAGCAGATGGCTGCCCTGTGCACTCATCTGCTGGTGGATGGGGCTAAGATCCTGCCTGGACCCCCCCCCCATGATTTCCGGTGCAGGGGTCCTACCCAAGGCATGCAAGCCACCTTGTGGCTCCTTGCTAGTGGGCCCATCTGGCTTTTTGACTGGGAGAATGGAGGTGTGGCCTAGGGAGTGAATGGGCCCAGCAGCCATTTGGACAGGAGGTTGAAAGTGATGGGTTGAGACCCGGCAGTGGAGGAGGGGAATGGGGTGCTGGGTCCTGGATGGAAAGACAGTGGGGTTTTCTAAGTGTGTGAGTATTGGCGAGTCAGGGAGGCAACAGAGGGGCTGTCAGTGCCCCACATTTTCAGGTCTATTTCATGAGGTGAAAGTGGCTGTAGAGAAGGTGTGGGGCTATGGGTGTCCAGGGAAGATTCCTGAGAGACAGAACCAAGGACTGCAAGAGGGTGAGGGGGTGATATAGTGATGGAGCAGTCACATCAGGATAGAAGGTCGTATCCTAGGGGTGGGGTAGAACAGCTGGGAAGAGCAGTGATGGGGTAGGTGATGGGTAACCCTGGATTAAGCAGGAGATGGGTCCAGTTGACAAGAACTGAAGTGATTGACCATCCACACCCATCACCGAGACCCCCAAGGGATGTGACTAACCAGGGAAGGAGGAAAGGACTAAATAGGTATCCCCTATGTCCAGTAAAAATGAGACTGATTTTCCTGCTACCTTGACTGTTACCCTGGGTTCCTCCAAGGAAATCCTGGATGCTGGGAGTCCAGGTCCCATCAATCTTCATGGCCAGGCCCAGGAACTCGTCCTAGTCCTGGGAGTGGCTGACTTGTCCCATGTGCTGAGGCCAACAGAGCAGGGGGTGTGACAGACCAACAACCCAGGGGCCTCCAGTCTGGACAATTGACCACCAGTGCCCAGAGGACTGGCAGTGCCCACCTGGCAGAGGATGAAGACTGGGACAGTCTGTGCCCAGTGGCTGCTGGGCTTGTACTTGAAACATGGTCGTGGTGGTGCCTGGCTTCCTGGCTAAGCAGCAGTCTGGGTTTTGGTGGGATGAACCCTCAGAGTGGCAGCCAGGAGCTCAGCCATGTTGTCTGTCCCCACATCCCTAATGGGCTTGTTCCTGATCCTCCCTGTTGGTAAAGACTTTAAAGGCCGTATCCAAGAGGGTCTCATGGTGGGTGCAAGGGCCCTGCTTGGCATGGTTGAGCTTTTCCTTAATATCTGATGCCAGTCGCTGGGTGAGGTGGGTAGTCAATCTCTGCTTTCTTGCTGGAATGTTTTTAGACCGCTTACATTTGGTGTGATTGTTGGTTTAGTTGTATGTGACTCTAGATCTCACAATGTTTCCTCTAGGTCCCAACTCCTCTTTGTTCCCCTTTTCCTTCTTTTCCTACCATCTCCTGGATTGAGGAACTTTTATTCTATGATTTCTCCTTTGTTGGTCTACTAATTATAACTGGTCAGTTTGATCATTGCTTTAAGATTGTAGTATATACTTTAACTTATCACAGCCTCTGGGAAGTGATTCTGTGCCAGTTCACATGTTAGTGTAAGAATCTTTTAACAGTATATTCTGTTTCTCCCCTCTCAGCTCTTGTGCTGTTACTATTATACCTTTCACTTCCACGTGTTATAAATCTTGGATGACATAGCATTTATTTTAGTTAAAAAATCATTTAACAAAATTTAGTAAGAAACAATTCTTTCTTTTTTTAAATTTTACCGTGTGACTATTATTTTACCAGTATTCTTTATCATCTTATGTAGTTTTGTGTCTCTTTGTGGTGTTCATTTCTTTCTGCCTAAGGGATTCTAACATGTCAGATAGTGAAGAAGTGCTGGTGATGCGTTCTTTTAGCTTCTGTGTCTCTGGGGAAAAAGTATTGTTTTTGGATTTCAGTTTTAAAGTTCTCTTCTCCTGGCATAGAATTTTAATTTGACTTTCTCAGTGCAGATGGTCCTCTTTGACTTATGATTCACAGCTTTGTAAATGTGTAAAAGCAGTAATCAAGTCATTGAGTGAAGCTATGGTACATCACTCACAACTGGCATCAGTGAACCAAAGGCCCCAGCCAGCATTCCCCATTTAACTATATTTTCAACTTATGATGGGTCTGTCGGGATGCAGGCCTATTGTCAATCAAGGAACAGACGACCTGACAGTGTAAACCTTCACTTGATGTAATTTCACAAAGCAATTACTTTAATGAAACTGGTTCCTCAAATGTTCTTTCATTCAACATTGGCTGCGAGTATTTTTTTCTCATCAGCTTTATAGCACACATGGAAGAAAACAATGCTATTGTTATTCAATATTATGGAAAACAATGTTATCAGGGCAATGCTGTGCCTAAGAGGGACTGTGCCATCATCTTCCTCTTCGAGCTATGTCCAGTGAGAAATCTGCCACCTCCTTTGTTTCTCTGAATGTAATACATCTTTTTATTCCTTTGATGGCTTTTACAATTTCCTTCTTTGCCTTGGTGTGAGGACTTTGATGATAATGTGCATTCATGTGTTTGTTTATTTAATTTGCCATTGTTATCTATCCTGGGGTTCTCCCACCTCCTTATCACCCATGAACCATCTTCTTAATCTTTTGTGCCCCTTCTATCTCTGATTTCCATGTCCCCCTCTCATGCTCTATGCTTCAATTCTGCTGAAAGTTATTTAAAGAAAATTTTTGTCTGTTTGTTTTCCCTTTATCTCCCTATAAGTGAGACCATCCAGTATTTCTCTTTTTCTTTCTGGCTTATTTCTCTTAGCATGATTGCTTCTTGCTCCATCCTTGTTGCCATGAATGGCATAAGTTTGTCTTTTTTTCTGATTGATGAATAATATTCCGTCATGTACATATACCACAGCTTTCTGTACCATTCATCTATCTTGGGGCAGTTGGGTTGCTTCCATATCCTATCTATTGAAAATGGCGCTGCAGTAAACATCTGCATACAGGTATCTTTTTGAACTAGAGTATTTGGAGTGAGGCTTAGTGGCAGCAAGTTTCTGGAGACTTTGCTTATCTTAAAAGGTTTTAGTTTTTCCTTCACACAGGAAAGAGAGCTTTGCAGGGTAAAGTATTCTTGGCTGGCATTTTGTGTCTTGGAGTTTTTTGAAAATGTGGCTCCAGAGTCTGCAGTGTTTCTTTTGAGAAATCTGAAGTCAACCTAATAGATTTTCCTTTATATATTATCTGTTTCCTTTCTCTGGTCAATTTCAATATTATTTCCTTATCTCGGACTCTGGGAAGTTTTGTGATAATGTGTCTGCTGTAGCTTTTCTTTCATTGATGTATTTTGGTGTTCTTTCAGTTTCCTGTATGTCTATTTTTATTTCTTTTTTGGGAAGTTCTCCTCCATTATTTCCTTAAATAGTCTTTCAATTCCCATGTTTCTTTCTTCTCCTCCTGGGATTCCAATTACTCTTATGTTTCCTTTCTTTAAGGAATCTGATAGAACGCTGAGATTTTCTTCTGTCTTCTTTGTTTTTCTCACTTTGTCCTCTATTTCAGTATCCTTGAGGATGCCCATTCATTCTTTTATTTAGTCTAATCTGCTTTCATGACTTTTCTCTGCATTTTTGAGCTCCCCTGTTATTCTTCTTCACCTTGGGTCTCTATTTCTTTTTTTAGGAATTTAGTCTTAATCTTCAGTCCATCAATTGTATTATTCTTCCTGATGCTTTCTTTTTTATACTTTTCTAGTCTTAACTCATTGAATGTTACTGTCATGCTGTTTTTTCTTTGTATTTTTCTACTTTTTCTCTTAGCTCTTTGAGTGTTTTTATCATGCTGAGTTTGAGTTCTTTGTCTGATAGATATTTCTTCAATGTCATCCTTACTGGCTTCTAGAGGTTGTCTTTCCTTTGATGATGCTTCCCATAAGACTTGCTTGAGTATTTTCATCTTTCTTCCTTTCTGTGTTTTGCTTTCAGTCTTGCTCTACATATTGATAAACTATGGCTCTAGTATTGGTTGACATGCTGATTGGAGTCTTTTACCAGGTTGTGGTTAATTCTGTCTTTGTGCTTATGCTGATGGTGACTACCATAGTTGCTTCTATTGACTGTTTTGGGGAACCAGTTCCTTTGCAGTCAGATAAGGTGATAGGCAGATATGACTTTTGCTGTAGTATCTGCCTTTTTCTGTCTTGATTCTCTCCCTTAAGCTGATTGGGTTTGCCAGAGGCTGCAAGCTAAGACCAGTCAGGACTCATGCTATGGATGAAGAAAACTCCATTCCACTCTTATCTGTCTTCAGAACACTAAAGATGGAAATGGTATGATTGACCTCCAGTGGCAGCAATGTCACCATTCCTCCAATGTTTACCTTAAGAAACATTCCTTGAAGAAATACCAACAAATTTATGAGTGAACCCCTTGCCCCCTATTATCTCACAGAAACTAATATTTTACCCAATTTAATTGTGCATTAGGCACTTGTCCCCCTTGTTTGAATGGTTGTAAAACGTTCTTTTGCCTTATAAATATCACCTGTCAGAGGTAATAAAGTTGCTGTTTGGTTCATGCTTCCAGTCAATCCTCAGCCTCTGCAGCTGAGCCATCTCTCTTGTCATCCTTTCTTGTACCCTGCGGCGCGACTCTTTACAGGGTCTAACTTGCTCTTCTGTGTTTTTTCGCAGGTGTTTTCCTGGGAGTGTCTTTGTAAAATTGGGATTGCTAATCTACCCTCTGCCTTTTTGTTTTGTTTCATTTATTTATTCATTTTGATTCCTTGCTTTGGGTTGGCTGTTGGGACGGTACCAAAATTTTGGAAACAAACAGGATAAGGGGCAGGTGTTACTCCCCCCCTTTTCCTCTCTTCCTTAGGTTTGTTTAATCTGTGCTGCTTTTTCCAAGTTCTCTTGTGCTGTGGCTGCTCTTGGTTCCTTTGTTTAATTCCTTTGTTTCCAGGGGTACCCACAGTAGTGCGTTCACCTGAGCCGCCTTCACCTGAACCGCCAAAAGCCTTCAGTTCCATTGGTCAGGATCTCTGTGTTTCTTACGTTTGGAGTTTGGGACTTCTTCGCATCTGTGAGTTTATATTTTTTACCACATTTGGGAATTTTTTTCTTATAACCTTGGTCCTGTTTATATAGTTATTGATCCCCTTTATGTGGCCCCTCTCCTCCCTTTTTCCCTTCCAGTCTGGTCACTCCAGCTCCTCTCTCCTTGCAAGTCTGGTCATTCTTTGGCCCATCTCTTCCTTTTCCGGTACAGTGTCCTTTTCCTGGGTGAGGCCCTGCACCCCTGGGACATGGCAGACCTGCTGCTTAGATTTCCAGGGGTGACTTTCAGGCAAGTGGCCAGTCAGAACAGGTGTGTGACATGGCTCCTTTCTGCGGCGCTACCTGTGGTGAAGTTGACAGTTCCCTTTTCTCCAGACCTGTGTGGTCCCTGGAATTGATGCCTCCTCATCATGCTGGCTGCCTCCTCCTTTCTGATGTCTGTCCTACGGTGCTGCTTCCAAGCCTTACAGTTCTGGCCTCTGGCATTGGAATCCCAACTCCCACTGGCGCTAGAGAAATTCCCTGATGGGGACACACTCCAGCAGGTGGTTTGTCCAGCTCCTCTCTGTTCTTGTGGTCTACAGTTGTCGTGGGTCTGCCACCCTTCCTTTGTCTTTCCTTGCCCATTGGAAAAGAAGGACACGTGGCTCGTGTTGGTGGCATCTCTGGGTTGGGGGTTTGTCTTTAACCCCCAGAACACTGTAGGTGAAGCTCTTTGCCAGGTCACTTATGTGACTGGTCTCACAGTCATGTCTTATGGTTCTGATCTTGCTCAGTTTGAGTCCCGCCCAGGTGACAATCATGCCCAGGGCCTCTGTTTGTTCTTTTCTCCTGTGTGTTGGTCAGTGGATTGTTCGTTTTCTCATTTCCAGTGAGATCTGTTGGAAGTGCGAGTGACAAGAGAGGGGACCCCCCCCTACCACGGGTGGCCCATGTACCTGCAGGGATACTGCCCTGCCCCTGGACACCTTAGGCGCTAAAGGCAGCCCTCCCTCTGCCCAGGACCCTGGTGGGATGCCTACCCTGGGCCCCTGCTGGCAGCCAGGGCCATGACAGGGGTGTGGTGAGAGTTTCCCCCAAGTGCAAGCCTTTCATCAGGGAACTCAGATCCCCCTCCCGGTCCAGCTACAGATTGCTTTCTGTAGCTAATATTCTAACATGATACTATCTTTGTAGTCTTTGTAGCTAATTTTCTAACAAATGATAATAAATACCCTATACTTTCAAGGTGATAAGTCAAAATGTAACTCTTAGAACTGCCAAAACAAAATGTTCATTGTAACAGCAAAGCTGGTGGCTCATCCTAATAAATAGAATGAAGTTTGACCTTTCCAGAGCAAGATGCAAGATGGCTGTAATCTGAACTTTAATATTATAACAACCATTATATAAATATTTAATCATCTTTCCCCTTGTCCATCCAAACAAAGATAAGCGAAAAAGTGTTGAGTCAATAGCTTCGTAGTCTCTCAGATTTCAAGCTAGTGTATCTGTGGAGTCTGTGGTTTTTTGATTTGTTAATGGTCTTATTTTTTGAAGGGTAAATTACAGACCATAGGAATTTCCAGGACCCTGGGTCTGCCTGGGCTACAGAAATTAGCATCATGGGCCTGCTGACTTTCCTGCAAGACCCTTCTAACGGAGTTGACCTGGGTCCCTGGATCTGGAGTCACGAGGGTCCCCACTACCCCAGCTGAGGGGAGTGACTCATGTGCCTGCTGTCTAGGAGCCTGGCATTCAGGTCTGTGCCTGTGCCATCAGCCCCAGGAAGAAGCCCGGTGCTGAGTCTCCATAGAGGGTTCTGTTTTAGACATTTGACCTGAATCTGTCGGTGGGGAATGAGGTGTGTCCCCACAGGGAGGGGATGCTTGGGAGCTGTGCCTGGTTTCCTGTGGATTCCACCAGGTGCCTTTTTCTCTGGCTGACTTTGAGCGGTGTCCTTGTGCTGGAATAAGTGGAATAAACCTGAGCCTCCATGGCCCTCAAGCCTGGGCCGGGGCCCAGGACTGCGGAGAGGCAGATGTAAGATGCTCACATGGCTGTCACCTGCAAGCCTGGGTCCATGCACTCACCACTCAGAAGCCAATACTTGAGAGGCAACGAATTGGTGGAAGGAAGTCAGGCTTATTCTGAGGACATGACAGATGACGGTCTCAAAGGCCATGTTCCCAGACTTGGGGATTTGTCTCAGGGAGTGCGCTGGGCGGGTGAGGCTGCCCCAGGATTTTGGGAGTAAGGCAGCATTTCCAGGAACTGCATTCATTCCCCTTTGTCTTCCCAGTCTGGTCCTGACATGCTCTGTCCCGGCACCCATGAGTGTGCTTTCCACTGTGGCCTGGAGACAGCGTCTTCACCTTGCCTTCCTGCTAGTCCACCTTTATCTATTGATGCATTTGTTTTCCACAGTGCATGGTCTCGTTTATATGTGGCCTATACCCTCTGCACCTTGGTCTCAGCCAGTCTTGCTTGGTTTTCTGGTTTTGCCTGTAAAGATGATGCCCAGGTCAGAGCAAGGCTGACCGAGGCCAGGAGAGGGATGCAGGCTGCTTGCCAGGCTGGGCCAGGGCCTCCTCTGAGGTCTCTGGGGCTCTTTCTTGAGGGCTGGTAGTGGCTGGGCATTTTCTGGAACTGCTTCCCACGGATGGGGGTGCTTGGCAAGGAGCAGAATCTTCCTCACTGACTTGAGCGCGGACCCCGTTTGTGCCCTCGAGCTACAGTTATTTGGAAGTTTCCTTGTTCCAGCCTTTCGGAGACAGAAACATGAAGTGATTTGGGAGACAAGAGTCCGAGGTCCAGTGAGGGCAGAGGCTCAGCGTGGCCATGACGGTGGGGTTGAGGAAGTCTGCCCACCCAGGCTACCTGGAACAGACTGGAACGGAAATCCAGAGCCAGGATGCCGTCCTTCCCAGATGCCCCACCTCCGGGAGCCCCTTCTCTCTCTGCGTGCTCAGTTCCCAGCCAGCCTCGGCGCTCTGGCCGTGGCTTCCCTGGCCCAGAATGTCAGGTAACCCGCATCTGTAGGTGCAAGGCACGGGGAGGAAAGCTTAGGCATTTTTTTTCCCTTTTGTGCTCTTTATGGCCCAGTGAAATCCATGTAACTGTTTAGCCTGTGTTCATCAGCGCTTGGTCACTGCCACACAGTGTTTCAGCATCCCCCCAGTCCTGCCAGGAGATCTTGGGGTGCACTGTCTTGCTCAGTTCCCCCCCCCCAGGTCTTTTGAGCACAGAGGTACTGCTTTCTCCTTGGCTCACGGCTTGCTCACAAGTCGCCCTCATCTGGAAAAGCTGTGCTCTGTGAGGTTTCCTTTATCTAGAAAATCAAACCCATCAGCTCTGAGAACTTTCCAGAGCTGAACAGGACCTGCCAGACGGTTTTCCACAGACATAAGCATTGTGGTTTTCACCAGCCAGCCAGGTATTCAAGCACGTTGTCGATTTGCAGGTGATGCTGGAGGTACATGGTGCCCGGATGTTTCCTCCTCAGGGAGATCAGGGCTCCTTACAGAGTGACAGCTTTTCAGAGTTTTATCTGAAGTAGATATTGAAAGGGTGACGTTTGCACCATGTTGATCAGGGACGATGAGAACAAAAAAGTCACAATCAGCAAGTCAAGGCTCAAAGAACACCTTGAGATGATATTCAGAAGGCCCCATGACACCAGTGACATTGTCATTAAGTGTCATTAATTTTTCATTTCCCAGCAAATCCTCAGAGGCTAACTTATTTCTGGCCTGTTTGAATAAGGTTCTTAAACAGGAAGCCCTGTAAACTCTGTAAAAACCATGAAGGGTTTTCATGGAAGAAAGTCACCTGATTCAATCATACTTTTTTCTTCATACATAAATGGGATTTTGTCTTTCTTAGCATCTATTTTTAGCAGGAAACTTGAAGTCACCTTACAGTGTCTGCGCCCTGCGAATGGCATTTGGCTGAAGCACAAATCTTTGGAAATAAGATTCAGAAACTGACAAAAACACAGGAGGATCAGACAGGATGGATGTGAAACTGGGAGACAAACCAGCTGCTTTGCACAAATCCCCTCATCTGAGCTGCCTCCAGGTCCCTCTGGGATGCAGACAAGGAGACAAGGAGCTGCTTTCCATCTCGGGGTCCTGGTCTGGCTGCGACTCGTGGGGTTCCCAAGCACGTCCCAACACTCCAACCTTCTGCCTCTCTGAGAACCAGCTCAGCGTCACCCCCTCACCGGTTCATTTCAGGCATTGGTGGTGCTGATAAGTGCAAATAGATCTACAGCTATTTAGCTTCTGTTCATAAGCGCTTGGTCGCTGTCGTGGTGTTCTCAGCATCCCCCCAGTCCTACCAGGAGATCTTGGGGTGCACCATCTTGCTCAGTGGCCTCTCCAGGTCTGTCCTCATGATCAATCCAACAAGCACTGACTCTGTAGTCCTCAGCATGTTCCCCTCCACGCCGGTGCAGGAAGTGCCCCCAAACATCGTCCCATTCTGCAGATGAGGACACTGAGGCCCAGGGGTCCACCGTTTACCCCTCATACAGCAGGCGAGCGGCAGGAGACCTGATGGCCTACACTGGTGTCCTCACTGCCCATCGCCCTCTGAGCTCACCTGTCAGGCTGCTGCAGGTCCCAGCAGGCCAGTCGACCTGGGCCCCGGCAGTGGGGTGTTTCTTGATTTGGAAACCCATCCCCAAACTCTCATGCTGCGGCCCCTGGCTAAGCCGCCTCTTCTTGATGGACCACTGGGGGTGCCCGTCACCCCACTGGCTGTCTCAGTTGCCGTCCAGATCGTCCCTCACCCCTCCCAAAGGAACCTCCTCCCACCGGGGCTCTTCACTGCTCACCGCCAGCCGTGGGGTTCGTCCTCGTCCTCAGGCCGACCCTCTGTCCGCAGGCGTCTCTCCAGGTTGGGGCCTCTCCTGCAGCTTCCTAGTCCCCTCTCCAGCCAGACTGAGACACAGGTCACCTGGATGACTATGCTTGGTCTCCAAATGCCCTTCCAGGCCAGATGTATAGAAGCCTCTCTCCAGGCAGCTGCTGCCCTGGCCCCCTGACGCCTGCGCCCTTGACTAGCTTTCTCGCGGCGCATCTCTTCCCGCCACAAGGACACCAGGGCTGCAGGAGTCCGACCCTGCTGCTCTGGGGACTGTGCTCCCTGCCCCCCACCCTGGAGCGTGGGGCTGGCTTGGTGTGCACTGGGCACACAAGCTGGAGGCGGGTGGGGTGGGGTGGCAGACCCGGTCTGAACTGCCCCCACACCCAGTGAGGGTGCGATAGCACGTCCCTGCCCCAGACATGGTTCCCTCAGCGCACAGTGGGGACAGTGGGAGCCCCAGTTTCTGCATCCAGTGCCAACCCAGCTGCCCCCAAGAGACGTGTTCCGTGGGTGTGGGGTTTCCACTGAAGGTTGCACCCCCACATTCTCCTCTTGCTATGGGCTCATCTTCCCTCTCCCCCACCTCGCCATCCGCTTTCCTCCTCCACCCGGGTACCCCTCGCTCCCACCATACCCACCCCGAGCCCCCAGGAAGTTGCCCTCCACCAGCCGACCCACAGCTTCTTCCTTGTCTGAAGAGGAATAAGCCCGTGACCACCACACCAAGCCCCCGAGCACCGCAGAGGCCCCTGGGACGGGGTGTCAGTGGGTCCCCTGGGCACGCCAGCCCACACCCCGTTTCCCCAGCCCCTTGCTCACTGGCCAGACCAGACCCTCGAGCTCGGAGGGAAATGCTGAGTTCTTGTTTGAGTCTGAGAAGGTCTCTGTGGAGAACGCGCCATCTTCCGGTAGTGAGAAGACGTTGCCGCCACCAGCGATGACGACCTACGAGGGGCGCAGTGCTGGCTGGGAATAGAGTCTCAGGGAGGGTGGGACAGGAGTTTGCTAGTCCTCAGGGCGAGGACTCGAGGACTCGGGCGTGGGGGCCGGTCCTGCAGATGCTGGTCTTTGAGAGCTGTTCCGGCAAATGCAAGTTCAAGTTTAGCTGCCGTGGGTAAGAACAGCGAGTCCCCGACACTGAAAACGGACTGTTTCTTATCGCGAGACTTCTGGCTCTGGGTCGTTTGGCCTGAGCGTTGCTGATACCGCCCCTGCAGAAGAAGGCAGTGCAGGGTGCAGCTCACCCTTTGCCGTGGAGGTGCAAGGCCCAGGTCCCCACTCTAAGATCTTCTTTATCAGACTCCTTGGTCCTCCATGGGGTTCTCTGTGGGGGAAAGACTGGCTTTACCTGCCTGCAGTTTGTGCGGAGCTGCTCAGACTTCAGATCCGCACAGGACAGCCTTGCTCTCCTCCCACCCGAGCCGGGGAGGCCATGTTCCCAGAACACTGCCCACAACTAGAAAACATGGCACCTGTCACCCTCCTGTGTCCTCTCTCCGCTTCGGACCCTGTGCCTGCATTCAGCTCATCTTTAGGTCTGTAACCCCTCAATCCTCAAGCACCCCAAGAAGGAACGTGTTCTCCTTCATCCCATTTTACCGGTGCAAGAAGTAAGACTCAAGAGTGAGGCTGGGCACGGCGGCGTATGCCTGTAGGTGGCAGCCTAGGAAACCATGGCCGGGGACAAGGATTGTGGTTCGAGTCCTGCCGGGGGCACGTAGTGAGACCTAGTCCCAAAAAAGAGCTGGGCACGGTGGCGCGCGCCTGTAATCCCAGCTACCTGGGAAGCTGAGGTTGGGGATCACTTGAGTCTGTGGTACCCTGGGCAACGTGAGCCTGCGGGTCCATGGGTAAAAACAGCGAGACCTGGTCTCAAAAAAAAAAAAAAAAAAAAGACTCAAGAGCGGGTGATGGCAGAGTCCACAGTTACCCAGTCCCTTGGGGGCCGAATCAGACCTGGAGTACGACGGCCCAGGCCGTGGACCTTCTGTGGGCCTAGCCGGGGGTGCTTGTACCTGTGGCCACGGGCGTGCGTCCTGCTGCCCTTCACCCAATCCCATCAGTCCACCCGGGAGCTGATGGCGCTTACATGCATGCTTGAAAGCAGAAAATGAGCCGCAAGGATTGTGTGTATTTGCCATGTGGCAAACACCTGGGCCTGTGTGTGTGTGGGGGGGGGGGTGTGTGTGTGTGGTGTGCACTCACACACATGCACAAGTCATTGGCTGCATTTTCTTCAAAGTCACGCTGGTGATCCCCCGTGTAACCGCTGTGTCAACGAAGACGCCTTTGATGAGCCAGATTAAAGAAAGACACCTGCAGCATAACCCCACCGCTTTCTGGCCGTCCCTCCATGGGCTAATCTTCCCACAGTCTGTGCCAGCAGCCACCTCCCTCCCTGAGCTAATCAGGCCTCCCGAAGAGAAGAGTCTCTCCAGCCGGCCTCGCCGGGGGCACATTGAGGTCAGAAGCCCCGAGGCAGCTTCCCCAGCTGCTCGCTGCCCCATTAACTGCTGCCC
>PVHY01009000.1:32455-58716 GCA_004024945.1 Uropsilus gracilis
CCCGCTGTGACTGGACCAGAGTTTCTCGAGAGAGGCTCAAAGCCCCTGGGGTGTCAGGTGTGTCTTCAGGAGCCTGACAGGCCTGGAGGGGAAAACGCGGCTTCATCTCTGAGGTGATTTCTCTCCCAGAGGCAGGTCTCCTGGGCCTGGTTTGGCCCAGGTCCCGCAGCGAGCATCTGCGGAGGAGCTGCCGTGTGCAGGGCCCAGCCTAGGACGATGCCTGTCTGTGCCCCTAACGCCCCACCTTTATCACAGAAAAGGACGCGTTTCCATTGGTTGCTCACACAAGCTCTGTGAGGGGGCCGTGGTGGGGGTGGCCTGTTGGGTGGGTGGGGGCAGAGGCCAGAGAGGCTTCCCAGTGGTGGGTCAGCCTCCATCATGCCCAGCCCTGATGCGGGCAGCGCCCTCGGGCTCGGGGTGTGGGAGGGAGCCGCCTCGCCAGGCATGCCAGGCAGCTGCAAAGGCATGAAGCTGCCCCTGACAGGGTTCCTTTCATCAGCGCTGAGACGGGCGCTTTGAGGACTGCCAGTCCTCAGGTGTCTGCAGCCTCCATGCTGGCACTTGGCAGGGGCAGCACAAGAGGCAGCTTCTGCTGTTTCCCTCACAGGCCCACACTGGGGGGACCCCCCCCCCGGATTCCAGCAAGGTTACAGAACCTTTCCAGAGATGCTCTTGAATTCGCCAGGACAGAATAGGTCTAGATTTCTGGCAACCGTTGGCAGCTTTGTCCTAGGAAAATGTACAGACTCCCATTGCTCTGTGTCTGGGAGCTGCTGGTACCCGGGAAGGTGGCGGGCACTTTTCCCAGCTGAACCAGCAGAGGTGGTGACCCCAGCCCACGGGACCCAGGCCCTGGTGGGGGAGGCTGGCAGGCGCAGCCAGGATCTGGCATCCCGAGCCCGTGGTGGCAGGTTGTCCCTGGGCCAGCCTCCCAAATGCCAGCCCTGGCTCTGCCCTCTCAGCATGGGCCACTGGACACACAGTGGGGGCCGAGGGCTTGCAGCCCCGGGCGGCCACTGCCGGTCTCCGTCCCCTCGGGCCATGTTCTGTCACTGCTGGTAATCGGAGCTGAGGCGCTCTGAGGAGACAGCCGCGCCTCCTGCTGCCGCACGCTGCGTTTCTATGGCAACAGCTTCAACAGCGGCGACTTTGTTTTTTCCTCTTAATTTTGTAATATTTTCAGGCTTTGCAAAAACGTTCTTATTTTCCGGGTCTCGGGCTGGGGACATCTCCACACAGACACGTTTGGCCTCGACCAGAGGTGCTGTGTGACCTGCCACTCGCGTTGGGTGTGGTGACCAAGAGCGCAACGCACAGCACCTAATCGGCCAGTTTTTCTTTTTTTAATAAAAAACATTTTTATTGTTTTTTATTAAAAAAAGACGTTAGTCTCTGTGGGCGGATCGGCGAGGCGCTCAGGACGGAAAGACAAATGCCCAGTGCACGTCCGTGAAGAGTTCCCAGCACGTAAGGGAAACAGCTCACTGGATACCCAAGACTCCAGCGTCACCTGATGTAGCATCACGTACTACTAAGTGCAGCTACCAGAATAAAATCCAACCTGTTACGTTACTACGAAGGTAACTAATGTAGTATGGCGTGTGACGTGGAACATATAATGTGAGAGCCCAGCTCACCCAAGTGCACTGTAACCTGACAGGCTATCACACAGTAGATCACAAACTGTGGTATTAGTACACAACTGACTATCCTGTAACCCCATAGTGTGAGGGTCAGTATGTCACAAAACGTACTGCAGTGTACCACAAAACATAGTGCAGTGTACCACAGCTTCCCATGACCTCAACAGAATGTATGTAACCACTGACTCTTAATGTGTTGGGAGTCGCGTGTGGAATGAAGAGGAAATTGAGACGGAAGAGATGGAGAGCGATCTGTGAGGCCAGCCCACGGCACGGGGATCCTGGGAAGCGTGTCCAGGTCGGACTTTAATGAAGTTGTGAAGCCCCTTCTATACCCCAGCAAGGAAGTGTTACGGTGATGGCATAAGGCAGTAGCAAAGTGTACGTGACAGGCAGCAGGCAGGATGTGGGGATGCGCGATAACATGAGAATTTACCTTTGGGGACAACAGTCGTTACTAACAGGTCATGTGTCTCTTGGGACATTCCACAGAGGTTAGGAACCTGGGTGACAGGTGAGAGACGTGCTGTTCCCACCCTCTCGTGTGCCAGAGGGGGCTGGACAGAGGAGGTTGTTCCTCTTATCTGAAGCTCCATCTCTCAACCTGCTTCACGGTCCACAATAATGTAACCACGTAACACATCGATGTCATGTAGTCTGGTCCATGGGAATGAACAGTGTCACTGTAGGAACACGGTGTTCACTGTTCCTCTCTCCCTGCTGAGGGAGTTTCTTCGGACCCAGCAGAGCGAGAGCGAGCCTGGGCATTGCGGGTCTGGTCTGAGGTCCTCACCCGGCCTGCAGAGCTGTGCAAGCTCAGGCCAGCACTGCCCCTCGCTGGCCGCCTCCCCCAGATGCTCACGGGGCATCTTACAGGAGATGCCTGCAGCCGAGGGCGGGGCGCTCCTCTCAGACTGGCTGGTGTTGTCCCCAGACTTTTGGTTTCAGCGGAGCCTTCCCTCTGCTTCCACGTGTGTGGTTCAGGGAGCCAGCAGATGGCGAGGCTTGGGGAGATGGGTGGCGAGGCTCGGGGAGACAGGCGGCGAGGCTCGGGGAGATGGGTGGCGAGGCTCGGGAGGACGGGTGGCGAGCCTCGTTCTGCAGCAGGACCTGTGAGTGGCTTCTGCGGAGGCTTCTCTCCACCGGCACCGTGTCATCCTCCCTGAGGGCTGCAGTGCACCCTGGAACAGGCAGGCGGCCTGAAGGTGGACTCGGTTCCTACGGCTTGTGGTTCATCGCCCGCTTGGATGTAAGCTTGAGACCCTGAAATGAGCTGCCCCGTGGGGAGACTGGGCGTGCAGCGAGAATCCTCCTGGCTCTGTGCCTGGTTCGCTGGGGGACCGGCAGGACCAGCTCCTGGGCTCTGTGATGCAGCTTCTCCCCACTCTGGCAGGGGTGAGGAAAGCTGCCCGCCCTGCCTGGGTTCTGGGGCTCCAGACTGAGGGCTGCTGGGAAGGCGGTACCACCCCTGCGTCCCACCTCGGGGCATCTTGCCTCACCTTGTCCTCACCCTTGGGGCCTCCAGGGCCCCTGGCGGTGGCTGCACACACAAGCTGATGGTGCCTGTTGGGGTGCTGTCTGCAGCTTGCAGAGACAGGCCACTCGCCTGATCAGTGCTGAGAAGGGGAACAGGGCCGGGGGGGTGCATGTGGTCTGGATGGAGGTTCCCGCTCCAGGGTCCTTTGAATCACAGTCAGGATTCCCGGCCACCCCTCCAGGTGTCAAGGACAACGCTGGGACGGCAGACACGGAAATTGGGCGTCCTGGTGCATTTCCTCATGGCGCCCAGGTAGGGTCCAGCCAGCCCCACCCTGGCCCTCAGGCTTCACCCCCACGCCTCCCTGGAGCCTCAGGCAGCGCTCCTGCCCTGATGAGAGCCAAGCTTCTGGGCTGGGCTGTGCTCACTGTTGATATCAGGCTGGCTGATTCCTGTTGTGGGGCACCGCTGGGCTGTGGGGTCCTGGGCTGTACCCCGACCTCTGCCCACCGGACGCAGCGGCCCTCCCACCTGTCTCCATCAAACACATCCCGAGATACCATCCGGGGTCCCTGGGCCCAGCCGATGTGGAAGGAGTCTGGGTCTGGGGTTCCGGCGCATGAGGCTGGCCTGCACAGCCATGCCCGTGGCTCGTGCGGGGCCATAGCGTGCGTGTCCACTGCCAGGCAGAGGAGGCCGGTGGCTTCCATCAGGGTGGCTGTGTAGACGGGCCCTGTGGGCGCTCATGCAACATGGGTTGGCAGGCCCTTGGGTCTGTGAAGTGGCTCTGCTTCCGCTTCCTCCAGGCCCAGGCGCCTCCACACCGTCACTGTGGCCTCCCCGTAGGGCGAGCGGCCCTGAACCACCCCGGCCTTCAGCCTCCTGGGGCTGGGGACCAGCATCCTGAAAGCCATCCCTGCTTCCAGTCGCTCCATGCTGCCCGCCTCCCGCCTCCGATGAGCATGTGATGGCGGCTCCTCCTCCCACTGGGGTGGAAGGGAGCCGACCAGGCCAGCCCCAGATGGGGAGAACCCCAGACACCCCAGCAGGCCCTGGGGAGCTCTGAGGGTCCCTCAGGCAGCTGCCCCTTCCCTTGCTGGTGCCGGCTGTGCCTGCATCTGTCATGCTGACCGGAGCAGCGGGATTTGGGGGCTAAATGCAATAGCCTTCCTGCCCTCTTTCCTCCCTTCCCCCTCCCTCCCACCTTGCCCCCCTCCCCCCTTCCCTCCCCCTTTCCCCCACTTTCCTTCCCTCCCACATTTTGATACTTCCTCTTTCATGCTTGTCCAGCTGACAGTATCTTCTGATTTCGTTGCCGACTTTCCCTTGGGTCCGCATGCACGCACGCACGCACGCACGCACGCACGCACGCACGCACGCATGCTGCAGTTCAGCTCCCACGTAGGCGTTTTCCCTGCATCCGTCTGCCCCCTGCTCGCCATGAGCTCCCCTGCAGCCAGACCTGTTGTGTCACCTCCCAAGCGTGGAAGGTTGGGCCAGCCCCGGTGTGGCCCGTCCTGGCCAGTGTCCCCGGGCCACCGCTCCGGGGTGGTGCCGGGCCTAGTGAGTCGGGTCTGGGTGCAGCTGGTGCTGGCGGGGCCTCCCCTGGCTGACGCGCCCCGGGACAGCGGACTGCTGGCGTACTCTGGCTCTTTGAGTCTCAGGCTCTGAGACGCTGGGTGTCAGGTGAGTCCCCAACAGTTGCATGTTGAGGCCCTAATCCCCAGCCCCTCGGAAATGGCTAAATCTGGGTGGAAAGACGTGAAAACGCAGCCCTTTATCTGACGTGACTGGTGGCCCGAGGAGCCGAGGCTGACACGGACGCTTGGAGGCAGAGCACGGGACAGCCGGGAGGAGGCAGCTGCCTGTACGCCAAGGAGGCGGCCTCGGGAGAACCCAGCCTGCCTGGCGCCACGCCCGGGCGCTCTGCAGGCGTGCCCAGGTCAGCGGTGCCAGCAGGGAGTTAATCCCTTGACTTGCGCCTCCGTTGGCAGGAGGTGAGAAGGCAAACTCAGACCCGCCTCCCTGAGGGAGAAGGGCCATGAGCTGCTCTACGCTGGGCCACACGAGAGTAAAGGCGCTCGTGTTACTGCTTGAAGAGTGGGTTGGGGGCGGTGTGGGCTTGGCTGAGGTCATGGGTCAGGGACCGGGTACCCCACGTGTGAGGTTCTCGGGCGGGGGTGGGGTCTGGCTTGTGCAGAGCCCCTTGAGGTTGGCTGTAATCGGGGGTCCAGGCTCCTGGGTCCCAGAAACCTCTCCACTGGGCTTTCATTTTCTCAAGCTGGAGTCCTGTTCCAAACAGGAAGTGGCCGGGGCCGGGCCGGCGGGCAAAGCCGGGCCTGGAGCCAGGACTGAATGCCTCGTGGGGCCTGGCGTCCACCTCGCCCATTCTCAGGTTCACAGTGCCGTCTCTTCCCGCCCGAGGCAAGTTCCCAGCGGGGAGATGAGGCTCCCCCCTCTGCCCCCCCCCCCCGCCCTCAGCGCCCCTCCAGGACACATCGCTCCTTGGGGTCACGTTTGCCTGGCGGTCGCTGCTCCGTGCTTTTCTCCTGCTCTCCATGGAATTCACCTCAAGCTAAGGTTCAGAAGAGGAAATGGAGGCCCAGTGATGTGTGTGTCAGGTGAAGCTCCCAGGGGGGTTACAAGGTGGGGTGCCCTATCCGGGACCCTGGGGGCTGCCGGCAGGGGCTACCAGCCTCCCTCTTGGTGTCCCACGACAGCACGGCCAGCCCACGGCGCCCACCGAGGGCTTCCTGCCCCCGTCCTTATCGTTGCGGCCCAGAGCAGGCTGGGCGGCTCAGAGCACTCACCCGCTCACACAGCCGGGCAGGCGCGGCACTGGGCAACCTCGGGCCTGCTCTTTGGGCTGCAGCTCTGCCCCACTGCCTGCCTGGCCGCCGCTGATGGGGCAGGGGCGGGAGGGGGGCATTGTTCCACTGTGTGTGTCTCTTCCTTCTAACCGCTGAGCTCCTCCGGGTTGGCGGTCTGGTCTGGCCCTGTGCTCCTAGTGTCTGTCCAACTGCTCCTGCAGCCCAGGGGCCATCGGCGTTTGTTGAGTGAATAATGGACAGCGAGACTCTCGCCCACCTCTCACCCTACCCGCCTTTCTGGATCTTGGAGGTCCTGCAAGGATGAAGCGAGGAGAGACGTGATCTCTGTAGGCGGCTGGAGGGGGTCTGGAATTCCCAGGAGGGAGAGCCTGGGCACGGGAGAGCCTGGGTCGCAGGTGACAGGCTCCGAAGAGGCAAAGCAGAGGCACCCACTGGTGCGAGTTCTGAGGTTGCTGCTGTCGCACAAGGAGGGGTGGCGTGAAGAGCTGCTGCTTAGCGAGCCATCCGGACGCTCGCATCATTATTTAAGTACAGTTTTTTACCCCTTTGTGCAGCGGTGGGGTAAATGTCTACTACGTAACCTCTGCTGTGCATTGGAAATTCAGATGTCGCTGGGGCCGGTGTTTTCAGGGGGTTATCTCAGGGTTTCGCAAGACGACCCTCACCAACGGCTCCCCCTCTGGACGGGCTAGAGCAGACCCAGCCATTTCAGCACTTGGATGGACTTCTGAGCCCCGGTGTCTGGGGCCCCAGCCCCACCAGGGCCAGCCCCCTGGCGAGTGGAGCAACGCAAACGTTATCAATTTACCTTCTTCTGGAACTCAACCTTAAAACCCAGGCCCAGGAGGACTGAACTCTGCAATGGTTCAGATGCTGTGGGGGAGGGGCGGGGGACGCCACACCTGCGCCTGAGGCTGCGCACATGGGGAGGGCCTCGGTGGGGAAGGGTGTGGCCAGCAAACCCCGCCCCCGGGGCCCACCCACAGTGCCTTCCCTTCTCCCTTTCCCCTAATAACCTAGGGTGGTGGTTATTCAGGAAAGCACCAGAAGCACCTCTTGGAGCTTCGAAGTGGAGATTTCCTTTTGAAAAAAGAAGTCTGTTCGCTTCTCTGGAGAGGCCGCGTGTGTGACCTCGTCTCTATTGGAACAGATGGGGACCCCTGGAGGTGACCCGGCCGTGGGGTCTACCGTGGGGGTGGGGTCGACCCTGTGTGACCCCAGGAGACAGGGTCCAAGACGGCCCTGCCTCCCCGGAGCCACTCCAGACAGCACTCAGCCACCATCAGCCACAGTGACCTCAGAACCGAGGTCCGGGACCCCATCCTGGCTTCACAGAGCCACTGACACCCCAGATGCTGCAATGAACCCACTGAGCGGAACGCGCCATTTTCACACTTTCCTCGTGCGCTCTGGCCTTTTCTGAAGTGAAATCGGGGTCCTCCATCTCCTGCCCCCCTTTCCCAGCAGGCAGACCCCAGCCCGTGTGGGCCCCGTGTGCACAGCCTCGGGGGTCCAGAAGGGCCGAGTGGGGGGCCACAAGCGCCCCCGGGGAGCTCCCCCACAGCTCCGGCAAGCGCCCACTCACGACCTGAAAAGGCGTCCAGAGCTGGGCTTGGTCCCCCGTGAGGAGGAGGAGGCGGCCTGGGCGCTGCACATCCGCGTCAGGAAGGAGGCCCGGGAGGCCGCAGAGTGGCCGCGTGGCGCGCGTGTCCTGTGCACGGCAGCAGGGACAGCTGCGCCGTGGACCCTGCGGGTTCGTGCAGGATGGACTGCCCCACGCCTGCACCAGCCTCTCTCCCCTCTGCAGAAGGAGTGAGGGAGACGGCAGAAGGGAGCCGCGCTTTCCCCAGGGGGGCGAGGCTGTGGCTCGCCATTTCCTCTTAGGCTCATTGGGCAGCGCGTGGCTCGCGCTCCCGTGGGAAGCGAGGAAGACAGGCTGTGTCAGCAGCAGCGGCCAGGGCAGGCGCCGGGGAGGGGCTGAGGGTCCCAGGCAGTCGCCGGGCTGTGGAGGGAGCCGCCAGCGGGTCCGGGTGACAACTGATGTCTCCTTGTCACCCCTAAAAAGCAGACGGGGCGCCCCTTTGCCCTCGGGTCTCCCCAGGGGCTGCGCGGACGGCTGTCCACCCGGGTCTGGCTGATTCTCGCTCTCTCCCCACAGCTGCCCATGATGGGGGGCGCCTTCATGGACTCGCCCAACGAGGACTTCAGCACCGAGTACTCGCTCTTCAACTCCTCGGCCAACGTGCACGCGGCGGCCGGCGGCCAGGGCGCGGCGGAGGAGCCCGCGCGCTCGGCCAACGACGCCGTGCTGCTGTGGATCGCCATCATCGCCACGCTGGGCAACATCGTGGTGGTGGGGGTGGTGTACGCCTTCACCTTCTGAGGACTCCGCCCCCCCGCGCCTGCGCATGAGCCCTGAGCGTGGCCACGCCTGCGGGCGGCGACCACGTTCTGGAGGTGCCTCCTGCAGCCCCGACTTCCGGTGTCCGGTGCTGGTCATCAGCTGCTTTGGCGAACAAGGGCGCTCCCGGCCCCTGGCGGCTGATGGCTCGGACCTCGGAGTTGGAGGTTGGGGACTCTCTGCACCCCAAGAACCTGAGGACGAGGGGCGGCCAGCGGGGACTTAAAATAGGGTCGGGGTGTGAGGACGGCTTGCGGGCAGTGGGGGGCCGCTTACTATCCTGTTACCGGAGTCCCTGGGGTTGGGGTGCCCTGTGAGGCTATTCCCTGCACCCCCCAGTCTAGGCTTCCCACTCCGTCTCAGGAGTGGTGGCCGTGGTCACTTGAGGGACCATAGAATGTCCTCCCCAAGACTTGGAACAATGGCACCTTTGGCACCAGACTCCTGGTGCCCAGATGCATCAGGAACCCGGCCCGGGGGGCGCTGGGAGTTGGGGTTTCGGGGCCCATGGCCTCTGCCGGCTGAGCTGTCTCCGTAAACGGCTGGGAAGCGCCTGGCGGTTAGCCCTTCAGCCACCTTGGTCCCGTCTCTGAGAAGCCAGGCCTTTCAGAGATGACTAAGCTCGTGTCCACCTTCCCGTGTGTCCAGTGGCGGGGGGAGGGGCGTGGCCTGCCCAAGATGGCGGCCACATTCCTGGAGGCAGTGCCCCTCAGTCAGCCTCGGGCTCTGCCCGCCCGTCCAGCACGCCCTTGGCTGGGTCCTGCTTTTTAGCTGCCCAGGGCAGAGGCGCCTGGGGCTTCTGTGTGGACAGAGCGACGGGACATGTCCCCCTCCGCCCCCGGGTACGTGCGTCCTCGCCAGGTTCGGAAGTGCTTTGCCCGGAAGTCGGGTCCCTCCGCATTCCCGAGTCGGTGCCCGGAGCCCTGGCAAGACGGCGGGCGGGGCTCCCTTCCCTTCCGTGCTTAGCGAGGCGCTGGTCAGTCCTGGCCGCCCCCTCGCAGGGCGCCCCGCACGGCGTCGGGGCAGCCTCCCCATGGGCTAACGCCCCCCCCCCCAGCGTCTCCCTGCCCCGCAGAAAAGAAATGGCCGAGACGCCCTCTGTGGCTGAGAGACGCACACGCCTGGTGACGGAGTCCGGGTGCTTGGGGACAAGGCCAAACGGCCGCGTTTGTCGCCGTGTTCCTGGGAGACGCACGTGTTCCTGGGGCCAGGCAAGGGGGCAGCTGAGTTATCCAGAGGCGGCCGCTGGACGCGGAGAGGTGCGCGCTGAGCCTCCAGGCTGACAGCGTCACCTGCCGGCCTCTAGCGGCCCCCGACGGCTGGCGGCACTCGCCCGGGCCACGCCTGTCACCGCGGCCACCGCCCGCCCGCGAGCTCCAGCGCCTCGCGACCTCGCAGCCGACCAGGGCTAGGGGCCTTCTGCCCGGATCCCTGACTCTGCCGTTGGCCGGCGTGGGCACACAGACCCCCGCCCCCGGGCTCTTCTGGTCTCCTGACCCAGGTGCTGGCTGAGCTCAGCGGGAGGCTCGGGCCCGCAGGCGTGGCAGGGCGGGGACTGAGGCGCATGCGCCCGGCCTTCACTGGGCTCGGCCTCCTCCCCTCCAGCCCTGCGGCTTCTCTTCCTGCTTTCCCGCCAGCAGCCGGGCCGTGTGTCCAGCTCCAGGCAGAGCCGGGCCGTCCACCCCTCCCGGCTGCAGAGGAAGGGCAGGGAGCCGGACCTGGGAGCGAGGCGGGGCTCGGGCTGTGCGCCTGAACCCAGAGCTGGTCCCCGGCCTGTGCGCGACCCTCCTGCTCGCCCAGCGGCCGCCTGGCCAGCACACAGACCGGAGCCCAGAGGGGCGGAGGGACCTTCCCGAACCCCCCAGCGCGGGCCGGAGGAGCTGGGCCGGAGCCGGACGGGCTGAGTCCAAAGCCGGCCTGGGGCGCCCTGCGCCCTGGTGACTGGGTGGCACCTCCCGGGCACGTTCCATGGACCCCGCGCCCACAGCGGCCAGGGCCGGCGTGGGCTGGCCTGGACACGCTGGACTTCGCAGGTGGGGCTCCGCCTCCCTCTGCGTGCGGCGGCTCAGCCGCTGCCCGGGGCCGGGAGTCCAGGCTTCGGGGCGGCCCGGTCATCTGCCCCCTTCACCACCGGACACAGGCTCTTCCCGGGGCCAGAGCGGAGCCCGGCCCAGGAGTCGGCCCGAGAGACCTGCTGGGCGGGGCTGTGGGTGACCACGCCGCCCCTCGGGCCTGCGTCCAGCCTTCCCGGGGCCCCGTGGGTCTGCCCAGCAGGGGCTGAACCGTCGGCTGCAGGACCCCAGCCTGGGCGCCCATGCTGGCTTCTCCGGGCTGGGCTCGGGCTGGGTCACCTACAGAGGCTGGGCATGCCTCTCCCGCTGGCTCTGAGCAGCGACACTTGCTGGAACGTTCTCTGCGCTGGCCCCTCCGCGTGGCATCCGTGTGGTGCCGTGTGTGTTTGTGTGTCCACACTCCTTGGTCTGGAGCTGCTGGTCCTGCGTCTGGGGACACAGCCCTCCAGCCGGGCGTGCCCCTGGGGACCACCTCTGCAGGGCCGCCCGTTCCTCTCTGTCACGGCTTCCCTCCGCTGGCCCTCAGGGTCAAGGTCAAGGGCAAATGAGGCTTCCCTGCCCTCCTCTGCCCCCAACCCCCAGAGAGAAGGTTCTCTCCTTTCAGGAACGTGCAGAACCCTGGGCGAAAGGAAGGAGGGCTGGGCCATTCGCGACAGAGGGCACGGCTCGTTCTCCAGCCGTTCTAGATGGATGGCCTGGCTGCCGGCCAGACCCCGGCACGTGGCGGTCACTCCCCAGAGACGCGAGGCCGGCTGCTGTCCACCCCGCTGCCCGCGGCCCTCCGGACCCTGCTTCCCTTCTGTGGGACGTGGCCGCCCTCCCCGGCCGGCGGTGATGAGGTCAAGAACGACCAGAGCGTGACCCGTCGCACGCCTGTGACTCTCCCTGCAGGCTGTCCACGTCTCCCTTGCGCCTGCGCCGCTTGCACTGGCTTCCACCCTCGGGGCGTGGGGGCCAGGGCCGAGGCCGGCACGTTTGCTACTCTCCCGCTGTCTTGGCAAAGCTGAGGCCGGGCTCCGGGCTGGCTGCTGGACTCGCCCGGGCTCTGTCGGCCCCGCAGGCTGGCCGCGAAGCCCCACGTCCACCACCTGCTTCACAGCCCCCAGAGGGGTTTGTCCCAGGCTGGGCCCCCTGGGGGAGTGTGAGCCCCGGGCAGCCTGGCCTGGGACGCGTGCGTGTGTGTCCACTCAGCGCCGCAGGGTCGTGAGGCGCTTTCAGGGCGTTGGTCGGGGTCTCCGGTGTCAGGAGGGCAGCTGGGGTGAGGCTGGTGGCCTCTGGCTGCTGCCCTGGGCCCCCCCCACACACACGCTGTGATACTCGGGAAGGCAGCCGTGACCTGGGTCACCAGCTTTGGCCCTGGGACGGGCCCGTGCTCTCTGCTGGTGGCCAGTGGCCTTCTAGGCCCTGTCCTGGCCGGCGCCCTCTGACCGTCGCAGGGCAAGCCGAGCATGCTGGCGGACATCCCTGGCATGTTCAAGGAGGCAGAAGGTGGCACTGGAGCCTGAAGCTCTCCTGCCCGGCCAGCCTCGGCTCTGACCCCGTGACTCAGTGAGCGGGACAGAGAGGGTGGGAGTGGACGGCACTGGGGGCCACCGGGGCCAGACTACAGTCTCCCGGCCGGAGGCATGGCCTGTCGGGGCCACGTGGGGGGGACCGTAAGTCATAGGGTGCCCCCGCCTGCCGCCTAGAGGGAGAGAGCTCCCACCTGCACACGTGGGAATCCCAGAATCCTTTGCACCTCCAGCCTGGGGGATCAACCCTTACAAAGTGGGGGGGGGGGGGTTGAGCTGGACCTGAGTAGCCCTACCCGGGGGACCTGGTCTCCCTTGGTGCTGGGAGAGGCGTGGCAGGGTGGTGGGGTCTGCCTACCCTTCCTCCAGGCAGAAATGCCTCCTCTCCTGCTCTGCCCCCTCCCCACCTGCCCCCGCCCCCAGAAACACGGACACTTCCTACTCTGCGCTTTCCAGAACCCTTACTCTTGTCACTAGCCGCCCCTCAGAGGTCAACTCTTCCCACCGGGAGCAGCATCGGAAATGTTTGCGTCTTCCTGGTGTTTTCCTGACCAATGTGGAGCTCACTCAATGTGTCCGTAGCTCACTGGACACGCAGGACTTAACGGCTCTTCTAGGCCTTCGCTGCCCGCGCCGCTGGGTTCACGCCGAAGTCACAACTTTCGCTGCAGGGAAAAGGCCGTCTCTTCACGTGGGACCCTAGGGGATCTTTTGATGGAAACCTCCAACCTGAAGGACATCAAGATGCGGCCGTGATCTCATCTCCCTGGCTCTGTGTCCCTTTGCTGTCACCGTTTTCTGTGACGATAATTAAAGAAACTGCAGCCCCCCCCCACCCCAGTGTCTGTGTGTGGGGGCCGGGGACCCTCCCCAAAAGCCTCTTCCTGATGCCCCTGGCCCCCAGCCCCATGTCACCAGCCGCAGAAAGCTGCATCCACTGTCCACAGACTGTGTTTCCTCCCCTGGACGGCCCCTAGCGATGTCCCTCCTGGCCTGGGCAGGCCCCAGAACTCAGGCCCCTGCAGACGTCAGCTGCCAGACGCAAGGCCCTTCCTGCAAGCCACACGGTAACCCAGGCCAGTGGGATGACCAGCCCCTGCCCCTTGTAGGGGTGTTGCCCCGGTGGTCAGCAGGAGGTAAGGTGTGAGCGGGGGACTTGGGGCTAGGGGGTGCCAAGGGAAGGAGGCCCTGAGGCCTCCTGACTGCGGACACCAGAGTCCGGTTTTGAGAGAAGACAGCTGAAGTCCACGTCACCCCCGCTCGCTGCAGCCTGGTCCGTCTTCCCCCTGCTAGGTGAGCCCGCAGTGGGGTACAGGGTGGAGGCCAGCATCCCTGCACCCCAGATATCGGGGAGGGAGGAGGCAGGAAGTGACGAGCCCAGTTCCTGCAGGATGGCGCACGAGGCTGCACACCTGCTGTGCAGAGCGGGTGCCAGCCCTGAGCGCTGGGGTTGGCGCCCCAGGAAGCTGCTGCTGGCAGGTGCGGGCGAGTGTCCCGTGTTGGGCTATGTCACTCCCAGAGCCCCACGCGGGGGTCAGATTGCATGAGCGGCGTGTAGCCGGAGCCAGACTCGGCACAGGTCACCAGCTGTTCAGGACTCACCCGTGCGCTCACATGCCTGTAGGTGCGTGTCGGGACCTCTAGGAATCCACGGCCAAACTCGGCTAAGCTGAAGATGACGTGTTTTAGGACAACAACTAAACGAGATGAAAGCAACCAAAGCACCGATGTCTGAGATGTGCAGAGAATTGCAATTTTAACTTTGGGATCCTGAGTTGTTTGAGTCAAGCTCCCTTTACCTGTAGAAAGAACAAGAGGTTTGTCACAAAGTTACCCACGAGGATTCCCCTGAGTCTCTCCGGCCTCCCCTTCTTCCCAGCTGTGCTGAGCTCCTGCTTGAGTGGGGAGAGGAGAGTGGGTGCAAACATTTAGGGGTGCATATAGACATGAAATGCACCCTAAGGTGTGGGTGGCAGGTCAGCTGTGGGCCCAGGGACAGATGATCCCACTGGGGGGCATCAGGCCCTGGAAACCAGAACAGAGGTGGCCCCAGCGGCTCTGGGGTGACAGTTGAGCCCCCACCCCCTGACTGGAGGGGTGAGAGTTGGGAGTGCCTGTGGAGAAGTGTCTGACAGGGCCGCAAAGGCCTGTTCCCGCCCCCCTCCTGCAGCGCCCCCTACGGGGAAGGAGTCTGAGTTTGCACCCGCGTGGAGGGGATCACTAAACCTGGATACCCCCCTGCAGGGGAACGTGCACGCCTTGAATGCGTCCCTAAAGATGGCCATTAGGGGGCACCGTGACTCTCCGGGCTCGGGAAGTCTGATGGACAAGCACAGTAGGCCGGGACCTGCAGGGGGCAGTGCGGGTCAGGGCGGAGGCGGCGCGCGAGACCGTGCTCCTGCACCACTGCGGAACGCACCAGACCCCAGACCCCCTAGATAAACGCCAAGGTGCAAGGAGCCAGGGTCCAGAGGAGTGGGCTGCAGGGGGCACGGCTCTGATTCGTTGCGATAAAGCGTCTTCTCATTGGGTGCGTGACGTGCAGACAAACGCGCATCTGTGTTCAAGTACCCAGCTGAAGAGTCTCAGCACCCCCAGACCCCCTTGGGGAAGCCCCAGCCTGTAGCCCGCACGTCCTTAGCTGCATTATATGCTGCGGGCGCCCCTTCGGGCATGTCAGTGCTTCCTTCTCTGCGCTGGACGATGTGGGTCCTCGCGGACGCTCTAGCTCACTTCGTATTTCTGTTCTGCAAGGAGTCAGAGACTGGTCCGTCTTCACTCTTTTGCACAGGCCTGTCTGGCTTCCCTGTTCTCCTCTACATGCCCTTTCCTGCAGGGCTGAGGGCCCAAGAGGATGCGGCCTTTTAGACTAGACACCCCCCTTCTGCTCTAGGCTGGGTGGCCTTGAGAGCTGAATGATCCCCTTAAGTCCCAGGGCAAGCAGAGGGGCTTTTATGAGATGGGCTGGGGATGCTCAGTGGAGTTCATCTGCAGGCTGGAGAATGGGGGGGTCAACAATGGGGGTCCCCTCTCTCCCTGAGCACCATGTTCCAGCACAGGACCCCATGGGCTCATGTGAGTCCTCCAGAGAAACAAAGGCACGTGGGTGCTTACGGGAGACCGATTTCCAGGAATTGGCTCATACCCTTATGGGGCCCAGCAAGCCTGCGACCCGCCAGGTTGGCGTCAGGCGGCAGCTGGAAACGCAGGCAGGTGTCTAGGCTGCAGTTTTGGGACTCCTTGTTCTGCCAGAAAGTCAGCCTTCCTCAGTTTTCTGCCCATGCCTTCAACTGATTAGACAAGGCCCACCCATGTACCAGTGCCGTGTGCTTTATTCAAAGGCTGCCAGTCTAGATGTTCATCCCATCCGCAGCATCAGCAAGACTAAGCTTTGACCAAACAACCAGGCTGGCACAGTTGCCAATTTGAAGATTGTTGACAATTTGACAAGTTGAAAACTAACCATAACAGCGTTGAACAAGTCCACGTCCAAATCAGCCTTCCGGGTTGCTCTAAGATAGGAGGAGGCAGCCTTACCTGGCTGTCCTGCCAGCCTCAGGGTCCTTCAAGGTATTTATTCTGGAAAATCCCCACGGTTAGGCACAAAAAAATATGCATAAGAATTTTATGTATAGCATAATTTATAGTAGCCATAAGCTGGAAATGAGATCTATCAATATATGGAAACTTAAACTACAGTTAAAAAGGAGAAACGTACAACAATGTGAATATATGTAGACATCTCCTAAAATAAGTAAATATTAAGGTATTAAAATTAAGATAAATATTTGAATAAATAATAAAAAGCTAAAATTAAATATTAAAATAAATTAAATATTAGCATAACTAAATAAATATTCAAATGAATACAATAAAAAGGAGGGCTATTTCACTGTGAAGATTTTCCAGGATGTGGTTACTAAGTGGGATCCAATGCCATTTTGAAGATGGAAAAAGTCACCATAGGCCCATGAATATGAATGTAAGGGCCCAGATAAAGAATGGCAACTAGGATTTGCAATCTCCAGGTTCTTCTTGCACTGATGGAGCAATCAAATTAGCATCAGACAGGTTTGTAAGAGAAGAGAATAAATTTCATTGGACGCATACAGGGACTCTTAACAGATGTGGATCCTAAAGCTAATGGGGCAGAACTGGAATATGATTCCTGCCCCAAGGAATGAGAGAGGGGACTGGGACTGCAAGAAGGGAGGTGGGGGACTCACAGGGTGATGTGCAGATGCTTATAATGAGATGCTGCCCTGCCTCGTAGAAGAGTTTCTCTGAAAGGTCACTTCTGGTGAAGAGCCCTGCTAGGGAAGAGCTCTGCTCCTCATTCTCTTAGTTAAGGGGATGGCAAAACTTTCTCCCCTGCAAATCGGACTCCCGACTTACAGGAATCTTCTAGTCACACTTGGGATGAAAGAGATGAATCCTGGAGGGATTCCCCAGAGGGATGACTCAGTGTTCCTATCAACCTCAGCTGACCTCCCACCCCACCTCCCAGAGCCACCTTTACTCATGGCCCTTCCTGGAATTCAGCGTGAGACAATGCATACAGACCTGGCTTTGAATTTAACTCACCCCCTCTGGTCATTGAAGGGAACCTTTCTGAACCACCTTCTCAAACGTAAGCTGGGCTGACATGTCGTCCACCTGGTCTGTGCACACAGAGAGACAAGGGTCAATGGCAGCCCCTCCTCGGCTGGTCGATAAGCGTCCAGGGAGTCACCAACTATCCCAGGGAGTGCCACTGCACCTGCCAATGCTTCCTGCCATGGATCGGTACGTAGCGGGGCTTCAGACATCCTTTACTAGAGCTCTTTAGAGATTCTGAAAGTAGGCACTGGAGCAGGGTGTTTCCAGAAGGAATGGCTTTCTTGACTGAATATGCTCTTGAAAAGCAGTGCCTCTCCCAGAAGGAGGCAGTGTCGGGGGATGGGGGCGGTGTGGGGTGCCATTGTGGGAGCAGTGAGGGGTGCCCGCCTGGACATTGACACAATCAGACCTGAGCTTTCAGAAGAGCTCAGGCAGTGTTCGGAGAGGCAGCAGCAGCAGTGGAATGGAACCGGTGCAATGAACTGCAAGGAGGTTCCTCTCCCTGTACCCTTATTAGGTTCGTGACTGAGGCCCCATTTCCCATAGTAAAGAGCAGATTAGCAAGAGAAGAACAAACAGAAGTGTAATCACTTCTGCTTCTAACAACCACCTTCTGTGTTCACAGAAAAGACCCGGTAAAACTGAGTAATTCCCCCAAAGAGCACAAACCACCACCTTAAATGCCATCTTCAGATAAAGAAATAGAAGATTGGGGTGAAGGAAAGGAAGGCAACCCAATAAAGCACAGTGAAAAGAGGTAAGGTTGCCAGGCAGGTCCACATCTCCACCTTCTCCAGTGTTAAGAGTTTCTAGAAACTTGGAGAAGGCATCACCACAAATGTAGGTTTCCCTTATAAATATGTCTTACTAAGCATAACTTCTCAGTTTTCAGGGCTTTTCCAGTCTGCTGTTTTGCTTTAAAATAATCAACTCAAAATAGTTCCTATGCCGGGCACAGTGGCTCGTGCCTGTAAGCTTCAGCCTATGAAGCGGCCAGGGCTAGGGATCACAGTTCGAGTCCCACCTGGGGCCCGTAGAGAGACCTAGTTCCAAAATATAGCTGGACGTGGTGGTGCACGCCTGTAATCCCAGCTACCTGGGAAGCTGAGGCTGGGGATTGCTTGAGTCTGTGGTACCCTGGGCAACGAGAGCCTGCAGTTTCATGGGCAAAAATAGCGAGACCTAGTTTCAAAAAAAAATAAAATAAATAAATAAAAATAGTTCCTATGCCAGAGAGACATAGTTGGAGGTGGTCTGTCCTGCTCTCCCTCATCACAAGTAACAAAGATAAACGCCATCCCCTAATATGTGTTACCTCATGTCCAAGGTCCAAGTTTCTCCACTGCCTCACTTTTGTTCTCATCAGGATCCAGATATGATCAACTATCAACATGGTTGATAAGTCCCCCCCACCTGTCCCCTCAAACCTTGCCATTTAGCTAATAGAATTTCCTATATTCTTGCCATATCCTTTAACCTGCGAGTTTCCTGGCTAGAAATTCAATCTAGAAGCTTGATTAGATTCAAGCTGAGTGATTTTGGCAGGAAGAGTTCCTAGGTAGTAACCGGCGATTTCCTGACCATCACAATCACAAACGTCCGTTGGCCGGCAGTGAGTAGGAAGCTCCCTCCCCATAAAGTCCCTGGATAACCTGTTCTTTGGGGGGCTGACGTCCAGTCGGGGCTGATCAGTAGGTTTTTGAGTGGCTGCACAATCCCAGCTGACCTTGAAGACTGGACCACCTCATCTCCCTTCATGACTAAGCTTAGAACTTAAAGATGAGTTCCATCCGGGCTCATTAAGGAACATAAATGCGGCCGAATGCATTCTGATGTGGCAGTTGGCTTTGTCACATGATTCACAAGCCCAGCAGCCTCCTGTGGAGCTGGTAGGAAAGTGGTACAGGAAGTTGTATGAAAGGGAAGGTCTTTATAGTGAGAACGAGAGGGAAAGGAGGATGACGTCAGGCCAAGTCACTTTAGGGGAGCGGGGACTTGTCATCAGGTCTCTTCACTGCTGTTGACTAGAAACTCCGGATCGGTTCGTTTACATTCAACTTTTGGGAAAGACAGAAACAGCAGCTAGGTGAGGTAGTAAATCTCAGGGGGATTGGAGGGGCATCAATGACGTCAGTTGAAACCTGTTGTTTCTTTTTTTAAAAGTTTCATGGTTTTATAAATAGTTGGGCCAATATTTTTAAGTGGAGAGTGTTGTGTACTTAAAAATGCATCCTTCCAGCTTCCTGGGAAACAGCAGGAGTTCACCCCCACCACAGGGGAACGGTATAGCAGGTGTGCCTCATGGCTGACTCTCTAGCTCCAGCTCTCCACTGTCCCTTCATCTGTTGCCCCCCCTCCCCAAATCTGGGACCCAGCCCAGTAGCACCTACCAGGTACTTGCTGTGCTGGTTTTCTTAAGACGGTGAAGCCACCTTAAGATCAGGTGTTTTCCTTACCAGATTCTTGTTCTTTAGGAGCTGCAGGAAGCATGCAGTTGGGAGAAAGTTGGAAGAGGCAAACTTATTTAAAGAGACAGAGACATATAGGTAACAAAGGAGATAGGAAAGCTATCCTCCCTGGGCTGTGGAAGTCAGCCCCAGATGCTGCTTTTAGAAGCATCTGTAAGTATCCTTAGAGCCCTGTTGGTCTGTAATTGTGATTGGCTGAAGTTCACAGCGAGGGGGACCTCTCTTTGTCCAAGTTGCCCCATGTTGTGCTAATGTCCTAGCCAGGCCTTGTCTCCAGACTCCAGCTGTGCTTCTTGCTGCATCTCCGTGTCTGGCCATGGTCTTTGAGATTCGTTTTTTCGGGTGGTTCCATAACCGGAAGACTGGAGTTTGGGCCACCTGTCAGCATGGAAGGCCGATAAAGTTGAGACAGGAAGGGATTCTTGAAGGTGAGCTTGAATCAGACAGCCGGCAGCTGGCAGATGGGGGTTCACAGCCTAACAAACGTGCCTTCCCGTCGCATTTCCAGCTGGCTTTTCAGAGTGAGTTGAACACAGCAGGTCGGCCTTCCTCCGATGCCAACAGCCTATCATGTCCCCAGAACGTCTCATGGCCTCCTGGACACCTGGACTCATGCCCTCAGGCCACTGTGGCCTGACAGCCTTCCTCTGAATGTGTCTTGGGTGGCAGTTAAACAAGCCATAATCTACTGCCCTACCCTGCAGACTGTCTTGCCTGACCACCACCCCCGCCAGAGCCCTTATCAGTTCTTCCTCATCCTTTTTCATGGCCCCTTCTTGGAGGTCTTGACCCACCTAGCCTAGCCCTAGGGGAAGTCTGTCCCTGTGTCTCCACAGAGAAACATTCTCTGTGTTCCCATCAAAAGTGGGAGACCAAACATTGTACCAAAAGGAGATGGTTTTAGAAATAGTACGAAGAGAATGTTTCTTCATAAAAATGACTTTCTATTTTAGCTTAGAACAATCCAAGAAAGTGTTTCTGTAAATATATATATATATATATATATATATATATATATATATATATATATATATATATATGATGGTACTAGGTGATGACCAACCCACTTCATTCATTCATCTGTGGGCCACTGAGTGTAAACCCCACGCCCATCTCCATCCCATCTGCCTCACCCATTCCTACCACATCAGCTCTATTAGGGGCTAAATTCTGCTTCCCCTAAATTCATGCCAAAAGCCTAACTTCAGTGTGACTCTTCTTGAATATGGGCATTAAGAGCCAGCAAAGGGAAAAGGCCCCCAGGGGGACCCATGTGCAAGCTGCATGGTTCCCTGAAGCGGAGCAAGTCAGCCTGCACAGACCTGCTGGGGTGGGTGGTGTGAGGCTGGGGCATGGCCAGAGAGATGACTCTGTGAGGAGGCCATCAATCAGAGGGTAGCCGTCCGCAGGCCCAGCAGAGAGGCCTCAAGAGCACCAGCCCTTGGACATGCCTCCAGAGTGGACTCTAATCACCTGTCCCGCAGCCCTGGCAATGACTATGCACCTCGGTGTTAAGAGCAAGTTCAGGTCCTCCGCCCACACTGCTGCCCGGACCTCAGACAGGGCTGTCCACCTGCAGGCCCTGCAAGCACAATATGGGGGGAGGAACAGGGGGCGAGGCTGGCGGTGCAGGGGTTAAAGAATCCACAGAGACAGACTGGAGAAAAGAAAAGGCGGGTTCTTTGAAAGAGGTTGCAAGGGAGCAGGAGGCAAGATGGGAGAGGGCTGTGTGCTAAGGAGGAGTTGGGGCTCGGTTTCATGACCTGCTTTTGCTGGACTTCTCATGACTGAGGCCGTTGGTTTGGGCCATTGATTTGCTAGGGTGCCTGGTCCTGGGCGTTGACCGTTGACACAGATGTATCCTGGCCCTGCTTTGCATTCATGGTCAGAGGCATCAGTCTTAGGGCCCAGTTCCCATAGCAACCATATCAAGTCCCATTATCTAGTCAAGCCTCCCGAATCTGTCTGCTGAGAGGGGGAGGGGCAGGGGGCTTAGTTTTTAACCCTATTAAATGGCACCCCAACACAAAAGTCTTGCAAAAGCTTTGAGCAAAGGTGCAGAGGCAGGAACTGACTGCAGGAGTCAGACCAGGAGCATGAGCAGGGAGGCTGAGGTGCTGGGAAGCGTGTACCGCTCCCCTTTCCTTATTAGGAGCTGGCAGCGCGCTTTAGGAATGTTTTAATCCTCAGTACCACCAACCAAGCACAGCCAACTGCAACAAACCTCGGGTGGTTCGAACGGACTCGAGTCCTTCCGCATGGGAGCGAAAAGGCAGCATAGGCCCAGCGTTCCTTTGCCAGATGCTACTGGTGGGAACAAACTGACCAAAGCGACTCCATTTTGCTTCAAACCTCCATGTTGAAGCCAGTGTCCTCTCCCTGGTGGTGTCCTCTCCCTGCCCTCTCTCCTTGGTGGAAAGGACTCGCCACGGCTGGCTGGTCTGACATGCTGTATCTGCCTCCCCTTATTTCTGGTTGTTCCTGACAACAGCATTGTCCACCTTATAGATGATGGACATCAGAATTGTCCTCCTGATAGATGACAGATGTCAGCATTATTGGAAACCCGCAGTTATGGGAATGTGTCCCACCATTACGGGAACATGGGAACGTGTCCTGTAGTTATGGGAACATGTCCTATACCTGCTAGCCTGCCTCACAATGGGGGATGGTGGTGGTTTTGCCCTATAAAAGGTTGTCACAGAGCCTGCTGGGGTCTCTCTTGCCAAGCTGGCTACCAGTGCACCGGTAATAAACCTGCAGCTTTGAACTTCAGTTGGAGTCCTTGTGTCTTGTTGAGCGGCCCATGAGTCACAACAGCTACAGACACCATTTTCCAATTTTTGGCTCAGAAATGATCAAAAACCCCATAGGTCATGCCTCTCCCCATCCCACCTGATCCATCCCCCCCCAGACCAAACTCCCCCACACCCCCTGGTGTTAAAATGCCGTTGTGGGGTTCCAGCAGCAACAGCACACAGGTGATGCAAAGGCAAGAGGCATTTATTTTCTGACTTAAGTCAGGGTCCAGCACTGACCTGGAATACCGACGAAGTGGTTACATCAGGGTGAGAGTGAGGACCCCGAGCCCCCACGCAGTTCTCTTTTATCCCTTGGCAAGGGGCTTGGGGATACGTGGACTTACTTTGGTTGGTTAACAAGGGCTAAGAGATAAGGGTCTTGCCTAGCTACTGAGGGGCTTTGCCATATAAGGAGATGCTGCTGGCCAATGGCCAATAATGCCTTATATGGTTGGCTTCTGGCTACTTGATATCCGCTAACAAAATGGTTATCATTTGATATTTAACACTGGCTCATCCCCCTAAATCAAACCCCCCCCATTCTACTTGTCCCATTCCCCCCTGACCAAATCTCCCACTTCCCCTGACCAAACTCCCCTCCTACCCATCCTTCCCTGACCAAACTCCCCCACCCCACCTGATCCACACCCCCCCTTGCCAAACTCCCCCATTCTGGGGCCAGATGAAAGGACACAGCCACATGTCACTAAAACGGTGGCGCAGCTCCAACCTCAGGCTCTGTGCTTGTCGGATGTCCCCCAGGTCTTCTCTAATAAGCCTGTCTCTTTTGCTCACTCTGGTCTCCCTCTTCCTTTGTCTCCGAGCTCCTTTCCTCCCTGACATTAACCCTAACACTGACTGCCCGGCTTGGTTGGGGCCCAGGTAGGGGTGGAGAGGGAGAGGTCACACCACGGGGAGAATGAACATGTATGTTGGGTTAGACATCAGGCATCCGTGGAGATGGGGTATGAGATGGGGTCCACAGAGATGGGGGCCACACCCACACAGGGAGAAGAGAGAAGAAAATACTTGAAAGAGACACTACAGGACTCAGTGAAACTCCACAGAAAAGACACATCTTTGTGGCCTAGAAAGAGGAGGGAAATGGGAAGCAGTGAGGGAAATTCAGAGTAACAGGAAGGGGCTAGAACTGAAATGGGGTAAAACTGAAATGGGGTGAAAGGAAAGGAGGCTTCTAAACTGAAATCGGTAAGATGAGGTTTTTCTAACTTACAACTCAGATCTTCTCTGCCTGCTTCTCCCAGGCAGACTCAAATCCTAACATCTTGTAGGTAAGTGCTTTCACAGACCACATTTACATTTTCACTGACCACCTACTACTGCTATGCCAAGCCAGCTACCAGCTTCTCTCAGCTTGTCTCTCCCAATCTGACTGCAGGAAGAAAAAAGTTAGAACTGCATTTTAAACCTTACACTAGTTTGCCTCAGTTTACCCTTTGTAGCTCCTGCAGCCAAAAGGCTTTAAAACTTGTGGGTCCTTTCCACCATCCCCAGCCTTTCCACTAAATTTCAAGCCAGAGCAAGACTTTTAAAGCTCTGACTAATTTATTACTAACAAAGTGATTTCCTATTTACTACAAAAAGAAACATAAGAAAAACACCGATTCCTTCAACGGTGTCCAAAACCTTTCTTGACACAGTCCAAAGTCCTTCCCCCAGATTGTCCAAAACCCTCAGTTCTTTAATCCTGTTAACCTCACCATTTGTCCAGACCTTCAGAGTTCATCCACACGTGCTCGAAGACATCTTCCTTGGGCCTGCTCCATCTCACCCATGTGGTCTTCTCGTCCTCCTCCAGGGAGTAGAAAGAAACTTCATAGTACAGGAACCAGCAAAGTTCATTTTCTTCTCCAGCCTGGCTCTCACACGGCCTTTCCCAGACACACTCAAGTCAAACTCAGCAAGGCAAGCTCCAACACGGAGTTCAAATCTACAACCTCTTTAGCTTTCAGCAGGCACACTCAGCTTATGCTTACTACGAGTCATGAGTTACCAGGTCTGGCTTTGATCTGGCCTGAAGCTCCTCAAGGCCTCATGACCTGGCCTCCATCTTTCCTCCCAAAATGGCTGAATCCCCTTTCTTTGCTCCTCCAGCCTTTTTATACCTTTCTTCCTAAGTCTTCCCACCAAGAGTACTCCTGGGGTGGGGGTCCTGTCACACAAGTATGCTAATCAAAGTGCTACCCCAGCTCTCAGTAAAAATTTGCAATTCTATGTATATATCAACTCTGCTTATGGCACCCAAGGGGGGTAGGTACCCCATATCAGAACTAGATGGAAGTCTTGTGGGGGAAGTCTTGGTGGGGGTGGGCTTGATTCACAGAGGGAGGGGGGGAGAAACAGTGGGAGCTGCCTGGGGTTGGGGGTGGAGCAGTAGGTGGAAACTGATGCTGCTGCGGCTAACTCCGGACTCTAATGTCACATGGTGGGATGGAGCCCATGGAGAAAAACAAGCGAGAGCAAGAAGCTGCCTGCAGGAACATACTCCTCGCTACTTATGATGACCAACCCCTGGGAAGAGTCTGAGCGCCCTTCGCCAGGCCAGGGCACAACAAACAAATGAAGAATAGAGATTCCCTGCAACCATTGCGATGAGTGTCTAAAGACACGGGAAAATGTTTATAATAAAAAAAGCTTCAAATGTAAAAATAGAGTTTTCTTTCTGGTCACAATGGAGCAATTGTACCCAATAAATCCTCCCGCCATAAACAGCCATGAAACGGGACAAAATATTTTCCACATGTCCTCTTTGTGTGGGTGTCTGTCTCCCACTGCACATCCATCACACTGTGCAAGCATGAAGTCCTGAAAGGGGGGGGGGTGGTTACAGGGTAAACCCCATTATAACCCCAGTCCTCTCCAGGGGGACAGTTCCCCATCTGAAAGGCAGCAAGCTCAAGCCTAAATAGAAAACGTCATTCCTGTGACCGAGGGGGCAGAACCAGCCATCAGAGACACTGAAGTAGCCCTACTCCATGGACAGGGAGGTCAAGTAGGGGTGGTGGGCAGAGCGGAGAGGAGAGGGCACAAGTCCGCTAGAGTCCTCCAAGCCCTTTGAGAGAACTGGCCTGCCAGCGTGCAGGGTGAGGGCAAGGCCTCATCACAGTGACTTCCATGGGTGAAGGGCACCTACAAGCTACCTGAGGTAAAGCAGCACTGGGAGAGATGAGATCCCCAGCCAGGTCCCGTGAGCATCTCAGAAAAAATTTAGGCATATGATTAAAAAGAAAAATGCAATGCTAACAAGTTCAATCAGAAAACTAAGGTGACCTGCCTGATCGTGATTCATGACTCAATCAAGACTCTGATAGCTGGAAAAATAAAATAAATACACTACCAAAAAAAATTAGACTTTACATATTATAAAACATTTACTTTTTCTATGCTATCATTATAATTTTACTAGTATTTATATTACCCCTCATAGAAATCATAAATTTAATTATTCTCAACACCATATTATATTTACAGAAAACTGCACTTATCTACAAAACACAGAAAGCTATATCTCATTTAAATTACTTAAAGCTATCCACCCTTAAATCGACTCAATTTATTTTAATAAAATCCTTTAAAGTTAAAAGCTCACTTAATTTCTAAACTATTAATTATTAAATATTAATAATATCACTATCTCCTAAGTAAATAAAAAAGGAGATGTCAAGTTGTGAGTTAAGATTGTTTGGGGGGCTTTTTTAACAAACGATTGTAATGGTAGCAGAGTTGGTTATAAGGCTTCCTCAGGAGAATGCCAAGCCAGGGCGGTTCCATGCCAATGCCCTTAACACCTACACAGAAACAAAACCCACCTCGCAGGGGCTCTTTCAGAGGAAGACGGGACAGTTCATCATTGTGGGAGACTAGTGGTAACAATTCCAAGCCAAGGATATTTGCAGAAAAGTGCAGCTAATATCTTACACACATAGATGCAGAAATCCTCAAAAATATGTGAGCAGATCAGATCCACAACATGCTTGATCAAAAGAAGACATCGCATCACGACTGACGGCAGTTCCTTCTCAGAAATCAGGAACTAGTTGTAAAAATCCCCCCAAGATAGCCATTTGGGCAAACAGCCGGGTAGTTTCTCCAGAAGTTAAATAGGAACACCAAGCCCCTAGCAGACCTGGACATGTCCTGGACATGCATCCTGGAGAAAGGATCTGCACAGAGATTTGCACGTGAATGTGCATAGCAGCAATATTCCTAGGAGGTAAGAGCTGGAAACAAGCTAAGTGCTCAGCCATGGGTGAACAGACGGACGGACAGACAGACTGGGGTGAGCGTCCATGCAGCCGCAAAGACAGGACAGACACCCTGGCATGTGGTGGGGTCAAGAGCAGGGCGCGTGTGCGAAGGCAGAAGCAGGAGGCCAGTAGTGTGGGCCCCACTGACCACTGGTCCAGAGCAGGTAGGTGAGGAGAGAAAGTGAATCAG
>PVHY01009001.1:0-49736 GCA_004024945.1 Uropsilus gracilis
CCCGCCCCGTTCCCTTCTACATTTACATCTCTGTGATGCAGTTCCATTTTATCATCCAACATGTTGCACAAGCCAAAGAGCTGCCCGCTCATTATCCCTTGGTATCCCAGAGCGAGACTCCGGAACCAGAGCTAGACAGGTACAAAGCTAGTCAAGATCAAGTGATACAGACACAAGGCATCATCTCGCAGTTGCTGTTTTTTCTGGCCCAGGTGTCAAGGCACACGCATGCTCCGTAGCCTCCCATCAGTGCTTAACCCCACCCCCACCCTGCGATAAACACCTTGACCTTGAGCCTCCGCCCCCTTTCCTACAGGTGGTCATTATTTCCTTCGCGTCTTTGAGCCTTAGGAAAAGTCGTGCAGCTGTTGTCTTTTAGTTAATTAACAGGATTGAAGGTAAAAGCAATGATGTCATAATTCTGACCAGATCTTTCTCAACTAAAAGAGCAGGAAGATAATAAAAAACAGTGGAGTTTAAAAAAAAAAAAAAACAAAAAAACACCTACGTAGACGTTTTCCTTGGACAATATTTAGGGCTTCTTTGCAATTCCAGAGCCTTTTCCAACGACCAAGGCCAGTAAGCCCCTCTGGAGGCCCCGAAATGGCTAAGTTTTATTACACTCCGGGGTCTTCTCATCCTTTCATCTTCGTAAGGTGAATAAATTGTCTGCTCCACGCCGTCCAATCTGTAGATCTTCCCTCCCGAGACTCCAATCTTCGTTGGCTCAATGTGGCCATATTTTAACAATCTTCTGATATTTTCCAGAAGAGCAGCTTTGAAAACAGCCTCGACGGACCCCAACGTCAGGAATGGAAACGAAAATATGAAAACTCATGATCTTTGCTTATCTCATGGTTGAACTGTTGTTTGGGAGGATATTTTCTTGAAATACTTCCTTGAATTCATGAAGGCCTGTATATTCTAAGAGCCACGTTAGATCAGTCATCTCATGAGAATCCTTCCTTGCGGCCAGCACATAACTCTTGAGGCGGCCATCTTTTTTTTCTTTATAAAGACAATGTTATGTTTCCAGGAGGTGACCTCCGTTTACTCAAGCATTATGAGAAAATGACCAGCAGAATTCTTGTCTTGGTACAGAGATGCAGTCACTTGTATAGCAACGTAATACAAGCAGAAAGGGCTGCCAGAACGTGAAGAAGGCCGGGAGATACAAACTTCCTTCCACTTTAGGTGCAGGGCGAATACCTTTTGGAAAAGAAATGAAACGAGCTTGATTAGAAGTCAAAAGCATTGTTTTAAGACCACTGTTCAGGGGTAGCCCCGCAGACCACCTTCTTTACATACTTAACATTTTCTTCCCCTTTCACTGCCATGTGATTCCCTGCCCAGCTTTCCCCTTTTTCCTCGTTCCTTTTTCATGTTTATGATGTGAGTTTGGTCAACACAAACAATTTCAAATTGCTGTGTCTATTGAGGGTAATATTTTCATCTAAAGTGAATAGCAGCACACTTTTAACGCTAATCTCACAAAAGGAATTAGGAGTTTATTTTCCTTTTCTTCTTGTATGGTTGTACCACAGTGCCAGCCGGAAGTCCACTAGGTGGTGGCTAGTATCAGAAATTGATGAGTACCTGACAGTTTTCCTGGGCAGCAAACTCTGTCTTCCTGTTTTATCCTCTCAGGTGAAAGGAAAGGCTTTTTCATGTTTTAGAGCAAGCAGGACAAACAGGAAAGACCAGCATTTCCCTCTCACTGGTCACGGCATGCTCTGTGACCTCAGCATGTGATTATACATCATCAGTGATTTTGAATCAAAGCTATAACCTCACCAGGCATTGTTTTAAAGATGGTGAGAACTCCAGGGAATTTGCACCTCCTCTCCATCCTGGCCTATTGGTCTTATTAAGCAGAAGGGCTTCATGAACTCACATGTGCACATTTTCACAGGATACCTTCAAATCTTTGGATCATGTTAGAAAATCCGTCTTAACAGGTAGTTGTTTTATCATTATCAGTGTGTCTAATTTTGACTCCAGTGTTGAAACAGGCTTGGGTGTCTCACTTGCCTGCATGCAGCTTAACTGTGATACGGTGATGAGCACAGTGTTATTTCTAGAATAACCCCTTTACCTCTCTCAGTAAAAATCAGTGATTTTTTTTTATTATTATTTATTGACTATGGCTGGGTGATTCTGTTTATCATATGGAAGGTGGGGATTTTCAGTCCACATGGTAGATCTACATATGTGTTTCAAAAGAAACCTCAATGTCAAAACGTAAAGATTCCTCGACTTAAAGAATCTCATATCTGGGATGGTTAAAGGTCTCTATTTTAACCTGCCATTTAATGCTTAAATCAACTCCAGCTCCAATAGCTACCAGCTGCTGGGCTCTGTGAGAAGTGCTCCAGCCACGTGTTCATATCTAGTCTCCCTAGCAGGTATGGCTGTCAAGAGTGCAGTGAAACAGCACCCTCAAGGAGACACCACCGGCTAGAAGGTGGCAGATTCAAGGCCTGAACCACTTGTATCCCTCTGTCATGATGTTCTTGCACCATCGTGAGGTCATGCGAGCCTTTGGCACCGTCTCCAGAGAACAATCTGAGAAGGTTGTGCTTCTCGCTCAGCTGGATTCAGAGCTGCTGATGTGGCTCTGCTCCTGGACTGAAATTGGGATGGTTTCGCTCACAGCACTGCGAACTGGCGAGCCTAGCCACTGTCAACAGTATCAGCTAACCGATGACACCAGTGGTGCTCAGACTTGGAGTTGAGTCCAAATTCTTGTTTCACCTCTCCCATAAAAGAGGGAAAACCCCCCTACAGAGAACAGCATTGGCAGGACAAGGAGAAATACCAAATATTATTCAGACAGGAATGATCTGAGAGACAGTCATCATCATTTGGTAAAGGAAGAAAAAAATATCAGTTTGGGCGCAAACCCCCATTGATCTTGAATAGTCCTTAGTAGGTGAGTAGATTCTATTTGTGCAGTGCCTAATGGGCTACATCCTGACAACCTCACTGGACAGTGAGGCAAGACAACACCCAAGAAAGTGCTCTTGAAGCTGGGTGTCTGCAGGAATCTATTGCTCAGCTATCCATTGTGGCTCTCTCCACTTTTAATTTACTATTTACTGAGTGAGCATTTACTAATTCTGGAGCTTGTTCTAAGTATCCCCTGTGTCTTACATCAAGGACCCTGTACAAGCCCTGTCAGGGGTTAGTAAAGGCAGTGCAGTGTATGTACCGTTCTGTTAATGAGGAGACTGTGGTAGAGAGAAATGAAAGACTTTGCTCCTGCTCACAGCTAGAAAAGGAGGGGAGTCCACATTCAGACCTGAGCAATCAAACACCGGTGGGAAATTGAAGAATGCAGCAAGTGGGATATGAGCTCACAGGACAACCCTTTGCACCAATATCCATGGTCCTTCCTTTTGCACTAGCCTAAGGATGCCATTGCAAAGCAGAATTATCGCAGGAAGGAAGACAGTTCGGAGAAATGTAATATGAATAGTCATCAGGCCTTCCTCCTGGAGGGCTGGCTCTCCTGTGGAGACTGTGGAGTTTCCACCTCATTCTACCGCCAAGTTCCAACCAATAAAACATCTATGACTAATGACCAGGCAAGAAGCAAAGAGCAGCTTTATGTCCAGGTTCCAGATGGCGTCTGTGGTGCTGTCAGAAAATCATCTGACTTACAGCCTCGCTAGGCTCCTTGTGGACGCTGCTCTGAGATAGAATAATATATGACAGTGTGATGGCCTCATTTAGGTTAGTAGATAGATTTTTTTGTTTGAAAAGTTGGCAGAATGTCTGAGATGGGGAACTTCAGTAAGCCATGTTTTAATAATTACGATAAAATCGTAACGATAAGACAAGGGCTCTGAGTCAGAGTTGGGCTTAAATCCCAATTTAGGTTTTTGGGACTTGGACATTTGTTTAAAATCCCATTTTGTATCATGTCTCAGTTGCCTTATCTAAAGAAGAGGGGTGGTCATCTTCGGGACCTTTGCAATGAAGTGAATGAATACAAGGGAAGCGTTAGAAACTTCGCTTAGCACCCAGGGAGTTGGTGAATGAAGTTAGCACTTATAAATTCCATTTCAATTTCCTTTAGATGATGTTAAGTTGGAGGAACATACATACTTTGACTCAGCTACCCCTCCTTTTCTTTTCCACATTCTGGTGTCTACACTTAAGTTATCCCAGAAACTCATTTAATACCTCTAATATTTAACTATACGTGTGTGTTGACTCTCCCAGTTTTTTTTCATGCTTATTATTAAGTTGATGCATGAGAATCTGGTTCCTTTTGTTATATAAAGCAAGGCTTTTAAGGAGTACATTATTTTTTCCTCATGAACTCTATATTCAGAATACCAAGTTGAGTATTTTCTAACATGATTAGCTTTAATGAATTTTCCTAAAGTAAATCCTTGCCCCATTCCTTTCAGTGTTAATGTCTGGATGTGGGAGGCTCACTGCAAACTCTAGTGTCTCAATGAATGTTCTGGGGAGAATTACTTGGCCATGATTGCCGAATCTTAGTTCCACAACTATACCTACTCTTCACAAATATGTAAGCCTTCAATTGTAGTTGTGACAATAATTCTGCAATTTTAATTTTCTATTCATAATCAACTGATATGTTCATAATTAGAAAAGGGGTAATGAGAAGCTGGCCCATATAAATTTCAGTACTGTTTTCTCTATATCTTTGAAAAAATGTCATGGGGACTCTAACAGGGACTATACTGAATCTGTGTCTTGCTAAGTATAAGATGATGGTCTATTTAACCATATAAATTCTTCCAGTGCACCAGCAATGGATAGTTTTCCATCTTCTGTGTCTTCTTTTGTTTTTCACCATGTCTTAGAGTTTTCACTGATAACTATTTTGTCCCCCTTGTTAATTTACTTTGAGGTATTTATTTTTTCTGTGACTGTCGATTGGAGTGTTTTCTTGATTTATTTTTTGTTTGTTTGCATATAGGAACAAAAATGATTTTTGTAACTTGCCACTTCACTGACTGTTATTAATGTTTTTTTTTTTGTGGAGTTGTTAAGGTTTTCTATGTATATTATCATGTCACCTGCAAATAGTGATCATTTTAATATTTATTTCCTAATGTGGATGCTGTATATAGCTTTCTCTCAACTAGTCTCTCTAGGTAGGACTTCCGGTGTTACATTGGATGCTAATACTAATAATGGTGAAAGTAGACAGCATTATTCTGAGCTTGAAAAAAACTTTCAATTTTCCACCATTGAGTATGTTAGCTGTTGGTTTGTCATGCAAGACCTTTGTTATGTCTAAATGTATGTTCCTTTGCATTTCATCTTCTTCAGTATTTTTTATCATAAACAGATATTGGATCTTGTCAACTGACTTTTCTGCATGTATTGATAAATCATAGGATTTTTGTTGTTGATGTGATGTATAACATTAGTTTATTTGCATATGTTCAACCATCCTTGCCTCCTGGAATAAATCCCACTTGGTCATCATATGTGATCCCTTTAATGTATTGTTCAGTTGGGTTTGCTAGCATATTGTGGATTTTTGTATGTGATTGGTAGTTTTCTCTTTTTGTGATGTCCTTATTATTGGTATCAGTAGTATTCTCATAAAAACTATATGGAAGCATTTCTTCACTTTTTTGGAGAGAAAGGTGTTAGTTTGTAGAATTCATTTGTGAAATCATCAGGTCTTGGGGTTTTGTCTTTTGAGAGACTGGTCAATTTCCTTGCTTGTCATTCATCTGTTTATGTTTTCTATGTCTTCTTATTTGTCTTTCAGGTTTTTATACTCCTAAGAATTAGTTTCTTCTAAGTTATCAATTTATTGTCTTAAAAATATGCATAATAGTTTCTTAAAGGTACCATTTAATGAACCGTGTAGAGTTAATCTAGAAAGCGTGACAAGAAAATGAAAGAATCACACACTGAATTTCATTTTTGTGGATATGTTGGTTAAAAACCTAGCCAGATTGTTTTAGGACTCAAAACTTATTTCCTAAAAATTTGTTACTAGCAACACTTTCCTCTATTTTACTAGACCTAAGGTATCTACATCTTAAACATGTATGTGTGTATGTTTAAGTACATGTTTCTAATGGATACCATTGGATCCTTAAAGGCATGTTAGACCTCAGGAATACGTTTACTAAGAGGTGCTTTGAATGAAAATAAGAAGATTGTAAATTCTGATTATTTGTGTTCATTTTTAGAGAAAAAATTCTATCATATTCAGTGCTTTACTGCACATTCAGAGGTGCATCTATTCTGAAAGAACTTAAGACTAGAGCACCTAGAACTTTTATCAAATCGAGATGAAAAGTATGTATGACAAACATACCAGGCCCTGTGAGAGGCTTAGCGAAGGAGAGTTCAGAGAAAGGGCACAGGGTCCCTCGAGTTGTGATAGTAATTGGTGGCTTCCCCGCCCCCGCCCCCCTGCCCAGTGAAGTTAGTTCTTGAAGGTACAACTTGGTGACAAAAATGGAAAAAGCTAATTTTCAGGTGAGGAATAGTTTACATGTATTAAGTAAAGAAAAATATTGAGAATCAATGGTCTATCCGGAACTGTGCTGTTAAGTACCCCCATGGGGAGCTTAGAGGAGATCAGGGGCTGTAGGGCTGTGACGGCAGAGGGCACTGGAGGAGCCTGAACTCCTGGGCACAATCTGTGTGGGCTTATTAATTCAGCGAGTAAAGGCCTTGCAGTCTTACCACAGATCGTTGCAGGGAAGACAGATGTGGAGGTCTGGAGGGTCACTACACACATGCAGACTGGGTTTGAACTCTCCTGTAGTTCTCCTGTATAATCGAGTATTTCACGGAACCTTGGTCCTTTAGGCTCTGAAGTTAGAAAGCTCTACTTTATCTCACTTTATTCAGTAAAGGTGCAAGGATGATATTTGAAAATGTAGCCAACACACAATCCTAAACTGAGAAGCTGGGAGGAAAGATGAGGGAATGCTTTACAAACTGACAATAAGGGGAAAAGTCAGATTTCAAACAACAACCAAAAAAAAAAAAATCTTCAACAGTAAATTATCCACAACAAACAATTTCAACATTTCCCCCCCAAATCTTGTCCTGCTATGAACAGAGTGTGCCATATTCTCAGGCAACTGAAATGTCAGCTCACCGGAAGGAATGCATGCTTCACCCTGAAGACCAGGGGTGGTGTTAACTCATAAGAGCTACTGAAATCTGATGAACAAATCAATACTGAACCCATGATAAATGTACATCCAGTTTAATTTTTATTCTAGGAGTTGAGGAACAGTTATGAAATGAAACTTTTCTGGATATCTGCAGTTTCAGATTTATGGTTTCTACTATGGAAAGTTTTTTAAAGCAATGTGAATTACCGATTTCAAGCTAAAAATGGGATTTCCTGACTGTTACCCATTACTTGGCTTTATTCTTTAAAATTTTACTAGCTTTAAAAGAAGTAACATCTATACCAAAATAGCACAAAGAATCATAATTCACAATCTTATTGTTTTCACTCAAAGCACATTGACAACACGTGAAACAATACCCAAAAGGGTCATAAGAACACATCACCACATCACCAGAATACCAGTGGGTATTTGTATTCACCCCATCTTACACTTTCCTTGCCTAAGTCCCAGCCTCTACTTAGACACCAATAACACCAACTTTCAAAATTACATCCTTCCTCAGTGTTTCCATCGCTTATACAGCATCAACAAGACAGGGCACTCCCCCCCTTTATGGAGAAGTTGTTTCTTTTCATTAAGTTGAATGAGAAGTGTTTCTTTCTTGCTGCAGAGGACATTCACATCCTACCAGCATTTTCCTGAATAGAGAGAATAATAGTTGCAAGTTATAATACACATAATTTCATTATAATCTATAATTTGACTGCCTTTTAAGTAATATCTGAAAGTAATGTTCTAAGTAGAGACCAAAAATCCTTCATATCAGAATGACTAGTACTTTCATTCTAAACGGGAAACAACACAGTCATTGCCTTAAAGTATGTCTTATTTTTTATAGATGGAGACTTCGATAGACATCAAGATCGTGACAAACTACTAATGAAGGAGATATTTTCCAATTTTGTTACACTTTTAAATCAAAGTATTGTTAAGTACAGCAATTCTTCTCTAGGTGGTACCTGAAGACATTAAATCTTCAGTGGTTTAATCTTCAGTTAAATCCCCAATGGTTTGCAAAGTGAAACTTTTACAGACATCTTGTTTGCAAGTGATTTCATGGAATCCAAAACTCTATGGGCTATCTCAAGAGTTGTAGGTTTTCAGAAGAAATTACAATGAATAATTTTTATGAGTACTTATATATTTGCTATAAAATCATAAGTAATTTTATTATTAGTCAGTCGGGATGAAAACATACTTTCTTTTGGCATGTTCTTCAAAGGAACTGAGAAGCAAGATGGGGAAAATATTTTCGGTAATTGGGGTGATTGTTGAGCATTTATCAACAGCAAATCCATCACTTATGACAACATTCAGTCATTCAGTGCAAACCCTTACTCCAAACCCATTAGAAGGGATTCTTTTTTCACTAGAAAAAAGTTTTACATCAAAATAATGAAACTGCATTATTCTATACAAATGTCATAATTCATACACTGTACAAATGGCTCCTGGGATATGTAGGAGCATCAGAGGTAGGGGAGAAACGATTGTAACAGTTCAATGATGGTGCAAATTTAGAGGAATGGGCTTATCCACAGGAATTTATTACCCTTTAGGTTTATGGACAGCAACAAGACATTTTTATTGTTTTTGGATCAGTATACATTGGTTTTATTTTGAAAACCCCACTGAACCCTTTTCGATAACTTGGGCTGCTACATGGTAAGATCAGATCTGGAAATCTGGGTTTGCTAAATCTTTTTAAAATCTGAATTCTTCACGAGTGGCTCCAGCAGAGGGCACCTCGCCTGGATTCTTACCTTGGAGCTCCGCCGCCTGCCTAAGGCTGTTTAAGGCATGCAGGGGCGCCCTCTGCTGCCACTTCCCAACCAGAGATCAGAAAGATGACATTGACTTGAACCTCACAGTTCCTATGCGGTTACAAAGATGATTGCTCAATGTTGCATTTGCAGAACTGCTCAGATTCACCATGCACAGGATTGCAAGCGAGCAAGCCAGTTAAGTAAGGCTCACACACTTCTGTGACTAAATGCTGACCGGTGTTATTTCTTTGAAGATGACAGGCAGGCAGATAAACAACTCACATGCTACTTGCATGTTATGTAGTAAGAAGGGAGAGTGACACACAGACTTTGAAAGTTACTATTTGTGCTTAATTTAAATATCGGAATACCTGATATGTATTTCTCTCTGAGCATACAAATGCATGTGTGCATGTGTCTAGATACATGTGTATATCATATCATATAAGTATGTGTCAATTGTGTGTATTCACACTTGAGTTTGTGTGTCATGTGCATGATAGTGTGCTGTGTGTTTTAGTCATCTGTATGTGTATCTTATGACTGCGTCTATAATTGTGTATGTGATTGTGCAAGTCTACCCATCTGTGTGCAGAGGGTAGTTATATAAATATGCAGAATGTGTGTGTGTGTGCGCACACCCGCACTTGGTAGAAGAAAGAAAGGAGGGGAAAAGAGACACTATTTACTTTAATCCTGAGTGTACTTTCAATCCAAGTTACTTTTCACTGTAGCTCTTTTATTTTTGTATTTTCGCTTTCAATGAAGAAGGAAAGAAGTTGTGGCAAAGTGTTTGTTCACTTATGAAACTAAAGGAAGTTGGGTTGAAAATAAAGGAAGTTGGGTACTTCTACATGAAAATAAAGGAAGTTGGGTACTTCTACACTTGCAAAAAGAATACATATTGAAATCATTGTCTTGATAAATACTTTCTCTTAACATTTCTTGCAAACTTAATGGTGGGGTGATGGCCAAAACAGTCTCTTAATTTTCTGTTTCTTCCAATACTGAATACTGTCCAATTTCACTTACAAGACAGCTGTTAGTGAAATATCAATTTTAATTTCAAGTAACATCCTAATTCCCTACTACCTGCATCTGGCTTAACGTTAAGTATTAAGAGATGAGATTTTGTTAGCCTTTTATACCCAAGTCTAACACAAGCCACGGTTTCAAACAAAATCATGGAAATTCTTGGAATATTAAAGTCTAATAGTTCCTCTCTAGTAATATGTCTTAATAAAAAGGAAAATTTGATCTTTAATATCACGATGATAGAGCTGTTTATACTAACTGGCAACGTGACATTTCTAATTGTTAATAATAAGTAGCCAGTATCTATGGTATTAAATGATTAAATGATGAGGCAGAAAAGAAAAATGATCTTTTGCAGTATAATAGGAAACATATACTGTTAGATCCATGGCTCCTCCAAACTCTGCCAGTGGCTGCGTTCCTGCTGCACAAAACAGTGTTTTGAGGACTTGTCATCTATTTCCTGGGTGGAGTTTGGAATAATATGTCCTGATGTGGGGTTGCACGAAGCTGCTGTTTTACATATTTACATATTTACATTTCTGTGTGTCACTGACCCTCCTATCTTAGTATGTGCCTTTTGGGATCAAAATTTGGGGACAATTGCCACCAATTTTTTCTTTCATTTTTACAATCCTATAAATCTATTGTCCCATATTCAGGGAACACTTCCAAACAAACACAATGAGAACATAATGTGACAGGAAGTAGAGCGTACAATTTGAGAAGTGCACATTTTAGTTAATTTAGTCCTTTTCTCAGTTGTTCCTGACTTTGGAGCTTGGTTGGAGGGTAGAAGGTCAAATGTTAAACTTTAACAAGTGATGCAACTTGCAAGTAACAACAACAAATTGATATTTTAGAACAGATCTTTGCTTCTGGTTTATTTCTCAGACGGGATTTCATTCTAGTTTGGAAAACTTTTAGCTAAGAAATTACTTTTTTCAATTAATTTTCTCAGTTCCACACTTAGCTTTGCTCCAAACCACTGTGGAAAGTTCAGCTCACAGCCACAACCATCCAATGCCCCCTCATTGTTCTGTGACTATAGATGTTGGTTGATAGTTTTGGTTGTTCACTCCCTATAATCTGCTCCTACCTACATGGAAGAATAAGTGCTACTATATGAAGGAAGCACAAAGCCCCACAAGCTAAATACTCGAATTAATCTAACTAAGATTGTATTTTATTCACAAATGAACCCATAGTTGTCAAGAAAGCACTGCCCTACCATTCCAAGTAGGTGTAAATGATGTTGGGTGATTTTATATTAAAATGTCTGGCCAGACATTCGGATGACAGAGTATTTGGCTTGCTTGTGTGCGTGTGGCTTTTTCTCCTCAACACTTGTTACCGTCAAAAACTACTGGGCCTCCGATTCACACAACAGCCTTTTGGGCTGTAACTAATCCCTTCAGATCTGACTGAATCGCTCTGGCTACGCTTCCTGCCCCAACCCGCCTCTGGGAGAGGAAAGCAGACCAGAAGCAAAATAGAAATTCAGCAAAGAACCTTTCCATTATTTCACAGGAATTCCAGAACTTGCTGTCAGACTATTCGAACTTCAAAGTATTTCCCTGTCTCCCTCGCTCACTGCGCATGACATCCCAGCCCATCACTGTCTCCAGAAAGGGCGCTCCTGTCTCTCATGTCTCCTGGGGACTTTGTCAAAGAGCCTCTGCATATCCCTGCAGTGGGAAGATGCTGTGTGCTTGTACCATGAGAGCGAACCGGTTGTCCTCCTCGCAGGAAGAGTCAGCGACGAGGTTAAGGGGACAGGGCAGGGGATGTTTTGCAAAAGGAAGTCATAGAGAAGGATGTTGTAAATGGGAAGGCGCCCTCCCCCTCCCCGTGTTTCTCTGGAAAGATAAGAAGAGCCGGGTCTAGAGATGATTCACGTGGATCAAAGCGAGGTGCTGGAGTTATCTGCTGTGGGCTTTGATTTGAATCTTTGACAAAAAAGGCTGGAGGTTAAGTCTTGTTGGTTCTCTGTTTTGCAATTCTGAGCTCTGTGCTATTTATAATATTTTAACAGGGATTAGTGGGAGAGAGGTAAAGTGATAAACTCCACCGTTTGAATAGTTTGCAGGCAGATTTTAGTTAGAATAGCCTGGGCCCTGTTTGTGCAGACGAACGCACGATAGGGCCCCCCTGCTGGCCTGAGGCTCCGAGCCCTGGGCCCTCTGGCGCCCTGGTCCAGGGAAGCCATTGCACAATAGCCAGCCCTCTGCCCAGGGCCGCTCTCGCCCAGCCCTGACATCCGGCTCTTGCCCAGGGCACAGCACCGCCATGGCTGAAGCTTTGACCAGAATTTTAAGAAAGTGCACACCGGGCATGGTGGCACGTGCCTGTAAGCGACAGCTTATGGAATCGCGACTGGGTCTGGGGATCACGGTTCGAGTCCCGTCTGGGGCAACATAGCAAGACCTAGTTCCAAAAAATAGCTGGATATGGTGGCGCGTGCCTGTAATCCCAGCTACCTGGGAAGCTGAGGCTGGGGATTGCTTGAGTCCATGATATACCCCGGGCAACGTGAGCCTGTGGTTCCACGGGCAAAAATAACGAGATCTAGTCTCAAAAAAAAAAATTTTTTTTTTTTTTTTTTTTTTTTTTTTTTTCAAGAAAGTGCGGCTTAGAAAGTGCTCAGACTCTGCTTCCACCATGTGGTGACTGAGTCCTCTGGAAACGCATGGTGCCGCCCGCGCAGGCCAGAGGGACCCTGCCGAGGATGGCCAGGCAGGGCTGAGGTGCCCTCGATGGCAGCGAGGCCCAGCTCTATAGCCCCCACGGAAAACGCACGTTTATTCTACGGAGGACTTTATCCCACGCATCGCATTTCCCCACCGAGGAAGCGCTAAAGACGCGTCTGACTGGTTCTTTTCTTCCATTTTCCACTCTGGCTACCGCAGGTGCTGTGGAAAGCAGCGGAAATTGGAAACTGGTGGGATTTCCCCCTGTTTCAGGGGGCGGACCTGCCCTGTCAGGCTCTGCTGGTAGGTAGCTGCGTGTAGGGCCTTTGTCTTCTGCTGGAGAATGTGAGCGTCTCTCTGCCGGCGGCTCTGAGCTGAGAACCACAGCTGGGCCAGTGTCGGCTGCTCTCTGTCTCTCTGTGACTCTGTCTCTGTGTCTCCGTCTCTCTCTTCTCTTTCTCCTCACTGTCCCCCCTCCCATGCCCTGTAAGTGTTGGTTGTTTGCGCCCTCTAATCCGCTCCTACCTACATGGAGGAACAAGTGCTACTACATGGAGGAAGCACAAAGCCCCACAAGCTAAATACTCGAAGATTGTATTTTATTCACCGATGAACCCATGGTTTCATGTTGCCAAGAAAGCACTGCCCTCCCATTCCAAGTGGGTGTAAAAGCTGTCCGGTGATTTGATATTAAAATGTCTGGCCAGACATTCTGATGACAGAGTATTTGGCTTGCTTGTGTGCGTGTGGCTTTTTCTCCTCAACACTTGTTACCGTCAAACACTATGGGGTCTCCAATTCACACAACAGCCTTTGGGGCTGTAACTTCTCCTTCCCCACCCCCACCCGTGCCCCCGGAGAGACTTTCTGACAGCTACCAGTCCAGCTGTCCTCAGAGTTGACTTGCTTTCACAAAGAACCGGGCAGAGTTGCTACCACACAAGAACATGGCGACAATACGCATGGCTCAGCCTTGCTGTTTCAGAGCCTGAGGGAATCAGGGAATACAAGGGTGTAACATCCCACAGAGAATGGATGGCCTCTCAGCTGGGCACACCCAGTGCGGCCAGTCCTGTCTGCTGAGGAAATGCGTCAACAGGGACATTAGAAATGGTTGGGCAACCCTGAAGACAGGGACACACCTCGGCCTTCTGCTTCGGTGCAGCCTGCGTGCACTCCAAGAGTCAGCCTCCTGCAACGAGACATCCTCGGGGTTCAGTCTCCTGCAGTGAGAAGCTGGTGGTGAGGGGAGGCTGGGAGGCAGGTCACCCGTGTGGTGTGCCACCTTGGGTCTGGGCACGTGTTTCCTTTCTACCCCCCCAGAGTCTGCAGAGCGGTGCTCTCGGATTCAAAGAAGGAAACGCAGCGACAGGGAGCCCAGGAAAACGTGTGATTATCAGGTTCTGATGGTCCAGGCTGTCAACGACGCCATCAGCTGTTTCTTAGTGACAACTTCTTAAAAAGAGCCTGGAAAATAGTTACTTATGGGAGAGGAAAAAAAGAATATCCTCACTCCACGACTCTTTACGTCCACGCAAGACGGTGTGATGCGAGCCTGCCACCCGCAGCCTCCTCGCGAGGGCCCCACTCGGGGGACCCATGGCTGTTCCGCTTCCTCGAGGGCAATCTCGAAACTGAGAGGGCACAGACTGCTGGTTCACTCGCCTTACCTCCGGCCACTCTGACACCCGTGCGGTGACAAGCCCCTAGCGAAGCTGCGCTCAGGCACATGAATCCTTCCACGCCCGTGACTCTGGCCTGGGGCGGGCATCCACACTTAGCGGAAGGCGGTGTCCCCGGGTGTCTGTGCTCCTGGACTGTGCTCTGCGCGTGCCCGGGTCCCTGAACGCGTTCCTGCGTGTCCGAGCCTGACGGCAGGGGCGTGTGCCCGGGCGCACCCACACACTTGCCCGACAGCCCTTCTCGGCCTGCACGGTGCTGTTTCCCAACCCGCATGGCTTGCGGCATAAACACACCTCCCCCCCCTTTACTCGCTGACTCCCCCTCTCCCCCCCTTTACTCGCTGACTCTCACCAGCTCAGCTCACTTTGCCATCGTGACCATCCTGCAGCCTCTCTCTGCCTCTGCCAGCGAGCGAGGTCCCCTTGACTGGTGCTGGGGGTGGGTGGGGGTGGGGGGTGCCGTTTCTCCGTGTCACGTGCAGGACTTGCCCCAGGGAAGCGGATGCTTCTCAGCAGCTCCCTGGCTCTCTGGAACTATCTGGAGCCTGCCCATGCTGCTCCCCGTGTTCTAAGCCGAGTGACCTCTCCCACCAGGGCCAAGATCATAATGTTTCATTTCTCAACCTACATGCAAACCTGCTATTTGAGCAGGAATATCAGGTCTCCCGGGAAAACGAACCAATACCAGCTCTCCAGTTTCAGTGCTTAAGTCGGTGCATATTTCTCACGCTTCCTTCACCGAGGTGTCCCCTCAAACACAACAGTTGGGGGGCGTTGTGAATACCCACAGGCAACCAATCTGCTCAGCACGGCCACGCCAGGGTTTTCACACAGAGATCGTGTGCTCGTTTCGCTCGCCTTCGATTAGATTAATCATCGAGAAGTGCAATTGGAAAAACTATAGACGCCACTGGTGACCACAGATGTCTCTGTTCCAGACTCTGCGGCCGGCTAACAGGGCCCGCATGCTTCCCCGGGCAACGTGACACCCTGAATTACCAGAGATGTGCTGCACCCAGGAGAATGTTCCGTCCGAAGGGAGGCTTGCAGCCCTTCTACTTGCAGGCGGGCCTGACTTCACACCCCTGACCGAAAACTGCGTTCTAGAAGCTGTTAACTAATTAGCCTAAAGGTGTCCGGCTAGTCAGCCGCTCTTTACTCATCATTGCAGTTAATTCTTTTAACTGTTTTCTTTTTCTCTTTTGCCACAGGGTAACTATTTCAGTATCATTTCCTTTAGCACTCACCTTCTTCCTTTCCATAGGCGGTGCCACAAAGAGCGGCCAGCTGAGGAAGGAATTTCGGACGGAGCAGATGGGTTTGAGGCACACGATTCCTTCACCGTCGCACCTGGTAAAATACCCCCGGTGATTTTCAAATGTGCAGCAAATGTATACAGATTTGCCATGTTTTTCCAGCATGTGCTCACCACTGCTTCCCCTTCCTGCCTGACAATATGTTGCCATGTTATAAAAGCCCTAATGCCCATTTTCAACGATTAGCTGTACATCAGCATTACCACCACAAATCCACAAGTTTCACATCAAGCATTAAATGGGATGAATATTGATCTGCTAAAGAGGATTTATTTATTTCTAGCTCTATCCAAAGATCAACTGCTAGCAGCTTTTGGGGGATCTGTGAAGCTCTCACAGCACAAAGCTACTGCATACATGACACTGGACTTGACATTTCAGTTCTGGAAGAAAACCAAACAGTAAATTCAGTGCAATAATCCTAGATAAATGAGATGATCACTGGGAAAGCTGAGATAGTTAAGTGGTCTATCAGAGAAGTCCAACGGATGGTATTGAACAGTTGCTACATAGAATCCTCACTCATGTCAATATGGTCCAAAGCACCGGCATATCAGGTGCCAGTATAATCATATTAAAACAAGCGCTACCTCCTGTTTTGATTTCCCTGCCTGTGTATTTTGCTGGCTTTGCAAGGGAAGGTAAGCGATGCACAATGGGACAACAATTGTAGCTTAGCCTAAGGGTCCCGCACCACCATGGTTTCGAAACAGAGCATGGTGTGTGAAAAGCTATGCGGTCTGGGGGAGGGATGGAGGTCCCCGTCCTTTCCCGGAACATAAGGAAGGGAAAACTCTGTCCTAAATGTTCTAGGCGCCGTGGAGTCCCCTTCCGCTTCCTCAATTTAAAACACAAGTTGTTCTCGGTACCCTTCAAGGGCTACCGTGACCTTAACCTCACCACCGAACAGTGGCTCAGCCAGACAAGGATTTGGCTTTTGTGCTCTGACGTTGCCCAGGATTTACTTCTGCCTGTACGGGAATTTTAGAAAATGGTTCACCCTCCCCAAATCTTCGCTATTCAGAAAATATAGTGATTCGTGTTTAATTATTTAATAGAACAAGGCTTAGTATTTACCTTTTCTCCTTCCCAAAAGTACTATCAGAACCAACTCAGGTCCACGCACACGGAAAATGCTGACCTCACTTATCTTGGACCGACTCGTCACACAAAACCAGCAAACTCGGTGCTATAAATGTTGTTGTAAAAGTCCATACGTATGTGGCACTTGAACCATTTATTCATATGCAGACCATCCATCTTACTTTACCTTGAGGAGGTGACCTCTAAAAGGAAGTAACTTCATAAATCCATAAAGGTGGAGGGGGAAAGCCAGAAAGTCAGAGCTTTTATTCCCCCTCCCCTCCCATTGTATTTTTGCGGTCTGATGGATGACCTTTGTTTTAGTTATTAGTCTTTTGTAACTATAGACTGTAAACAGCTGGAAAAAAAGGGGGAAATCTGCAGGTTCATAGTTCCTGCATACTAACAGCAGAATCTCAATTTGTAACTTTACCCTTTTAGGGAAAATAAGTGGTTCTGTATTAATGGTCATGTTTCTGGGAGATGAAAAATCATGCTTTGTTGTGGATATTTGAAACTTGGTCAGCAGATGTCCTTGGAAAAGGTAGCACTTAGCTTAATGAGGGTCTGTCTGCCAGCCGCAGGACCTGAGCTGCCACGGCCTGGCGATGTTGATCAGCGCAAACGGTGTCACTGGAAGAAAGAGAAACTGGAGTTAGCCCTGCTCCTCCACCTCTGACTGACAAGGGCATTACGGTTCCTACGGATCATCTAGGAAACAGAGATCGCAGCCCCTGATTGTCAACAGTGTTTTAAACATATGCAAACCAGACAGATTGGTTTGGGGTTAATTTCTGAGATTTTGTAGTTATTCATTTTAGAAATCTTTAAAAACGGAATGTTTTATGTGCCCGGTTTTCCCTCCCAAAGGAAAACAAGTCGCTAGGTAATAATCCTATATGCCAGTTCACAGTTTTTGTTGTTTTTATCCCAGAAGATGTATTTCTGCATTTCTGAGCCTTAGATCTTGGGAAAGAAAAACAAGATGTTCCCTTTCACAGCAGTTGGGGAGGGAGTCTAACCCCAAGCCGTGATGCTGTCTAAAGACTTTCCTCAAACCACTGATCCCGTAGCCTGGAAAAGGCGCGAGTTTCCTGACCTCCCTGGTGCAGACACCATGGTGGCTTCCTGGTGGGGCCCCTGCGAGAACAGCTTGTTCTTTGAGGCCACTTTGTCCGTCCTCCACATGCCCATGTTCTCTTCTAAGTGGTCACCGCGTGGCAGCCTGGGCTAATAGTCACACTGTACAGCAAAACGTCCCCAAACAACAGACTTGACGAGCTTCAGACGCTGTAGCGGGGCCACCGGCCACTCCCCACGGCTGCGCTCACGGTCCCTGCAGACTCGGGCGGGCACCCATTGTGCGTCTTATCATCGCCCTCAACTAAAGGCGTTTGCACCTCGAGTTTTGTGACCATGACTCCGGCCGAATCTGTCTTAATTACTTCTTAAAGGAGAGGAAACCAGGCCAGGCAATCAGGATGTAGCTCCGTGGATGTTTCAGGTGAACGTTCTTTTAAAACACACGTTTATTCCCCCCCCCCATCCTTGAAACACTGAAGTCCTTTTCCTGCTTCTCAGTGGCTGTGATGGCCCAGCAGTGGGAACGACCAGCCAGAGGAGGGCCCGTGTCCCCCACCCCAGAAACAGCCCAGCCAAGCTGGAGGCTGGACGAGCGTGCAGGGTGCAGGGAGGACAGCAGCTCTCGTCTCCCCTCCCCCCAGTGATCAGACGTGTCACCTCCTCCTGGCTGCCTGCTTGGTGACACCACGTGCGCCCCTCGCTCTGGGGCAGGTTCGCCAAGGCCGCAAGGTCACCCTCCACTTGGGACCCGGCTGTTTGTGCCCGCGAGGCCCGCGTTGCCACAGAGGCACCAAGGACAGCCTTCAGGGCCTGGGACCCAGAGCTGGACGAGGGCGGGAGGTGGCTTGCTTGTCACGGTGTAAAGAGGTTCTTCTCTTCCCAGGGCGGCTGGTTTCAGCGCCAGGTCTGCTGCCATCTTGCTCCCGGCTTTTCCAAGTTCCCACCAGGAGTCGATTGGTTTTGCTCCCACTATTGCTCTTTCTCATGTGTCAGCCGGCCCGGGCGGCCAGCGTGGCTCGACGCAGCAGCCGCAGCCCGGAGAGCCGGAGCCCGGATGGAGACGACAGGTTTTGATTTCTTCTCTATTGTTCCTGCGGCCTTTTCTTCCTAAACAGACTCGAACAAAGGCCCGTTGTTCTTAACATGCGCGGTGTGTGCTGCCGACAGGCACGGGCAACAGGCGGCTTTCCTCTCCCTGCTCCCCACTCGCGACGGCCTCGCCGAGGCGAGCGAGTGCTGGCTGCACGCAGGGCTGCAGGAAGCTCTCCAGCGGTAGCTGATTTGTATGCGACAGTGACCGGAGGGGAACTCGTCAGCAAACCTGCGTCTCATCTATAATGCATGGAAGTTAATAAATCATAGTAAAAATCGGATGGCTGGGCGCCAGCGGCTCCTACCCCGTAAGGGGAAGGGGTGGCCAGATTGAGAGCCGGAAGCTGTCTGGAGTTTGCTCTTAAGATGCTCCTGCAGTTCTCACCTCACACCTTCCAACCAGACTGGCCTTCCAGCCTTCTTCCTTCCCGGCCAGGGTCCCTGCAGAAGGCCACTGCCCTGTTCCTTCTACCACCAGGTGGAGCGTTTCTCGGGAACACTCCAGGATTTACGCCTCAGAGCCCAGACTCATTTTCTGGCTTTGGAGGGAGGAGCTGTTCCCTTTAAGCCTCCGGGGGTTCAAGGACCAGGTTCTCAGGGAGCTGCTCCCGCCTCACCTAGAGGCCTCCCTTCGAACACCGGACATGTCTTACCTCCCCAGTGTGACGTCCACCTTGATGGAGGCGCAGGGTTGTTGGTACTTTGCAGTTTCAGAACAAAGTGTTGGGAGCTGTTTCCCCTGCGTCTCACGGCCGGTGTCATCTCATGGCCGGTGTCGTCTCATGGCCAGTGTCGCTGGCTGGAGCATGTGCATCTCAAGAGCGCAGTCTGCAAATCTGTCACATGTCAGGGGCAGGAGCCTGGAGGCAGCGTGTGCCACGCAGACCTGAGGGGCGCGCTCACTTCCAATCCGTTTCTGCTTATTAGCAGGTCTCAGCCAATTTCCGGTGCTGACATGGGCTACTGAGATGTGCGGCAAGCAGGTCACCTCAGAGTTAGAGATATTTGAACCCACTGAGTTATGACCTTTTACCAGTTCTGAGCAGTGGGGTGGAAATGAAGATAAATCGCCAAAGCCGGCGGTGGGCAGCCCCGGCCTCCTTGCCCACGTCCCTTCCCAGGCTGAGCAGACGCGGCTTCTCGTTTTACTTCACATTTGCTGCTGGATTTGGATGAGGCGTGGAAGAGAGATTACCTTCCGGAATGTGTCCACACCCGCGATCCTTTTCTTAAAAGGCGGTGTGTGTCGTGGTGCCTCTGCCGGGGTGTGTTGGAGGGAAAATGGGTGGAAGATCATATAACAGCTCAGGCTTCTTGCGTTTTGTTTTCTTCCTTCCTTTCTTTTTTGGGGGGCTGGGGGGAGCAACACAGTAGGATGAGGCCTGCAGCGATGCAGCCACAAGATGGCAGTCATTCCTTATTAAACGGCCGGTCGCCGCTGCCCTGACTACCGGAGCAGCAGCGCAGAGACTGACTCCTGATCAGGGAAAGGTGGGGGCACTGGGAACGGCCTAGAGCTGAGGACTCAGGAAATGGCAGCAGACCCCAGAGATGACCGGAATGGCCTTGAGAAGAGCAAGCTGAGCGGCCTCGTCATGCCTTTCTGTTTCCAGATGGCAGAAACTTCTGGTCCAACCGCTTCACCCACCAGAGATTCTCCTGAGGCTGGAGTGTAAAAGGAGCACCCCGGGGGTCCCTGGGGGTGTGGCTGCCTTGCCCAGCGACTCCACAACTCAGGCTGGTTCTCAGTGTTGGCTCTGGGGAGGCGGCCGCACTGGCACTGCGGTCAGGCCAGCCGGGGAGGCCGCCCTGCGAGAACACCCAGCCGCTGACCAGAAGCACTCAAAGCTGAAGCGCCTGCAGAGAGACATACAGGACGGAGGGTCCTAAGGCTGTGCTTGCCCCCAAACACCCTGTGCTGGGGATCTCGGCTGCCCCAGGATCCGAGTGGGAGCGAGAGCAGGGGAGTCGACAGCCGTGCGGTGTTTGATCTTCTTTCCCACCAACAGCTCCTTTTGGCAGCCTTTATTTTTGTGAAAGGACTCGACATGGATGTGATACTTAGAAACTGAACAAAGTAAGCACCAAACTGAAGCACACAACTTTGAGCAGGAGGAAAAGGGGGGCAATGGAGGAGAGAGTGGGGGGTAAACCCCTGGATTACAATGATGTGAAATTTATATATAAATAAAGGGGGAAAAAAAGAAATTGAAGATCCCCAAGTATTTCCCCAGTACAATAACTTTTGGGGGGGGAGTGGTTCTGTCACTCTGACAAGTGCACACACCAGCAGAAAACAGAGACAGTGAAATGCCAGGAATGTTTTCCTCGCAGTGACTTGGAAGGCTCACCAGGATTAAGAACTGAAAAATACCACCTAAAATGAATGTAGCAAATGACCTGGATTGTTTTCTGCATTTGAGGGGGAGGACGCTGTGTTCAGTGTTGTCTATATGTGCAAAGCCTATTGAAATTGTTTTGCAGAGCAAACTGTGATGTCACGACTGGGATGGACTTTCTGTGGCTACACGTGAAGACTGAAATGTCAAGGGAGTTACATGGACCCTTAAATTGGGATGCCAGTCACAGCAAATAACAACGCACTTAGCAGACTTCGGGAAGTGCGTTATGTTGTGTTTCCTTGTTTTGCTTTTTTGTTGTTGTTTTTTTTTTCTGTATTTCCTTAGTTTGTTGCTGTAACGTTGGCATGCAACGCCGTGTGGTTCTGTGGTCTAGATCTACATCCCTTCAGACATCTCTGCACCACACCCACCACAAAGTGTGAATTCTCTCCCACTGGGTTCTCCCCCTCTTTTACCTCCTACACTCTAGAGTCTGCTTGGATTCCACATCTATTCCTTTGTTTTGTTTCTTTGTATTCCAGGAAGAGAAATCAACTTGGCTTTCTCATGATTTGTTTCACTTAGTTCCATCCATGGTGTCACATGTGACAGTGCCCCACAGTGTGTGCCTATTTATATCTCACATCACCTTTAGCCACTCCTTTCGCTGGGACTTAGGTCTTTTATATACTCTGACTATTGTAAATGGTGCAGCAATGACTGTAGGCATGCAGACAGCCTTGTGGATTCATGTTGTTGTACTCGTTAGCGTTCCCTAGGAGTCGACCAGCTTGATCAGGAGATCACATGGTAGAGCTACTTCTAATATTTTGAGAGATTTTCATGTTTCCCACAGGGACTGGATCGTTTACATTTCTGTCAAAAGAGTTCTAAGGAGTCCCCCCCACCCTCCTCACACTCACATCCTCACCAGTAACGTTTTTTCTGGTCCTTCTGATATGGACCATTCTCAGAGGTGTGAGCTGGGAGCTCACTGTGGTTTTGATTTGCATTTCCCTGATGATAAAAGATGATGAGCAATTTCTTCATGTGCTTGTTGATCGCCTGTATGTCTTCTTTGGGGAAGTGTCTCTTTAGTTCTTCTGTCCATTATTTGATTGGACTGTTTGTTTTCTTGCTGTTGAATTTATGAGTTCTTGTATGAGGTCTTTATAGCCTCTTGTTAGCTATACGATGTGCAAACATTTCTCCCTCTCAACTGGGTGTTTTATCATTTAATGAGTTTCATTCACTGTGCAGAAACAGTTTACTTTACTGTAGTCCCAGTTTTTTTAATTTTGCTTTTGTTTCCCTTGCTGTTGTAGCGGAGTCTCTCAGAAACATCCCTGCAGCGAATGTCATGGAGTTTTTCCTGTTTTTTTCCTTAGGTTTTATGGTTTTAGGTTTTAACATCCAAGTCTTTAATGCACTTTGCATTAATTTTTGTGCATAGTATTATATTAACATATTTGTGGATGTCCTTTTTTTTCAGTACCACTTGTATTGACTTTCCTTTCTCCATTGTTTACTTTGGCTTCTTTGTGATAAATTAACTGTCCCTATAAGTTGTATGTGCTCAATTCTGTTTCACCCATCTATATGCCTAATTATATGCCAGTACCATACTGTTTTGATGACTATAGCTTTGCATTATAGCTTGAATGCTGAGACTGTGATAGCTCTATTCGTCTTCATGGTCAGGGTTGCTTTGGTCATTTGGTCTTTCATGATTTCATATAAATTCCATGACTATTTCTTTCAAGAATGTCTTGGAAACATTAATAGGAATTACACTACATTTGTCTATTGCTCTGGCCATTTAAACAATGTTTGTTCTAGGATTGTGGGTGTTTGTGTGGTAGAGGTAAGGTGGCAATCATACATCTCAGATCATGTGAACCTGTTACCCTAATTCACAAAAGTGTTGCAAAACAATGTTGCCTCAATAAAAGGGTTATTCTTCCAACCATGAGACAAGTACATCTCTGCACTTCTGTTTCTTTGTAACCTCTTCTGTTTTTTTTGAAATTTTTTAAAAAAATTTTATTCAGTTCTTTATTGCCTTTGTTAAGGTTATTTGTTAAGGTTATTCCTTAAGGTTGCTTCATGATGCAACAATAGTTTCTTTGACTTCTTTATTCTCATTCATAGTTCACATATATATGAACAATCAATTTTTGCATATTGATTTTGTAGCCTGCCACTACACTGACTTACTGTTTCTAATTACTTTTGGGAGAGTCTTTACAGTTTTTTACATACATCAAGTTATCTGCAAATAGTGATAATTGTACTTTCCCAATTTGGATTCCTTTTATATATTTCTTGTGCTAGTTTGCTTTGTCTTGCTTATGACTTCCAAAACCAGGTTGAATAAGTGGAGAAAGTGGACATCCATGTCTTGTACCTGATCTAGAAGAGAAATGTTCACCACTTTTCACCCTTGAGTATGATGTTAGCTGTGGGTGACATCCGATCTTCTCCATGTTGAAGTGTGTTTCTTCTGTCTCCATTTTTGGTAGTGGTTTTGATCACAAGTGAATGCTGAATCCTGGCCAATGCCTTGTTGATAGCTATGGACACGGTCACATTTTTTCTCCTTCCTTTTACTGGTGTAGTGAACCACATTGATCTCACTCATGAGCATTTATTAAGAGGGATCAGGTGTGGTTCAGCCCAGAACCATGTGCTGGGGTGGGGGGGTCTGACTCATTCTCACGGCTGACACTCCTTCTCTCTGGGCCTCCGGACCTGACACAGGGCCACCATGCCCTCCACGTGCTCTGCGAGGCCGGCCCTGAAGGAGGAGGGTGGGGCAATAGTTGGAGTGCTTTGACTGTCTTCTTACAGCAGGCATGGCTTGCACAGGGCACCCCAACTCCTCCGTAGGGCTCTCCCTCTTTCAAGTGTGGGTGCCTCTGCACCATTTCCTCTCCCCGTCCCCCGCCACCCCCCCCAGCAGACAGCCCTGAAGTCTGTGTCCCCTGCCCAGGTTGTCGTTTCCACTCACCCCCTATTCCGGGAAGCGCGGCTCTCCCCCCCTCATCCTGCGGTGGTCTCCACTACCAGGAAGCACTTCATTTCACCCTAGTCCTGGGTCTCTCTGTGGTACCCTCTGGCAAACTGTTAAGGCTCTTCATGGGTGGGAAGCAAGGACCCGCTCGTGCCCTCTTGCTGCTGTCTCTCAAGAATGAGTCGCACTTTGACTCAGCTAATTGCATGATACTTATTTTACCAGTATCCATTCAGCAACTGAGAAAAATACTTGTTTTCCCTGCACAGCATTATGTAACCAGGGCGAGCTAAAGTGCACCTTAATGGATGTTGACGAAGGGCTCATTTTAATCTTAGCTAAAGTTCCCACGCTTCGGCTCTAAAGTCATACAGCAATTTATTACTTTGGAAATTAGGAGTGAAAGTGTTGACGTGATTGTGGGGGTCACCGTCGCTCCCACAGATGCAGAACGTGGGGCGCTGGGAGATGCTCGTACCTGGGAGGCCAGGGCAAGGCACTCTACTTGGTGAGGTGTCATTGCGTAGCCACCTCACCTCCCACCCCATCTGGATGACTCCGAGGCATGCAGCGATGGCCACCAAGCACATGGCCTCCTGGGCATGTCTGCGAAGAAGGCAGCATTACTACTGCTTCATTCCTCTGGCACAGAAGATGGATGAACACCCGGCTTTCCAGGGCTGTTCCCCAAAGGCCATTTAGAGTAGCCTGGACGGTGTGGAGGCTTGGATTTGAGTTGGACCATCGCCAGGAGAGTGTGGGAGCATTCTGCTCACCAGATAAAGGCTGCTTTCTCCCTGTCCGTGCTGGACCGACATCAAGGAAGGAATTTGTAAGAACTACGCCGGGTCCCAGGGGAAGGTCAAGGAGGTAGGAAACTGATGAACTAAGGGATCGTTCCACAGGAATCATTCTTGTCTGTCAGCTTCTGGCTTTTAACAGGCAGGAGACTTACGATCAGGCATCTCACCGATCCAACATGGCTGTCACCCGCTTCCCCAACGGCCGGCCTCGGAGGCCCTGTGTGAGCGAAATGATCCTCCCGGGAATGGAGCAGCGCACCCAGCGAGCCCCTTGCAGACAGTGTGCAGCCCTGGGGGTGGGTGCAGGGCTGCGTGCAACGGCAGTGGGTACAGGGAGTCAGACTGTGGCTGAGCCCGTCGGTCCACACAGCTGAGGCTGGATCATCCACGGAAGCACGTGAAGACGCTGCCGAGCTGGTCAGAATGTCACAGGCCACAGTATAGCTCATCCCCCAGGAAGGGTCACCGACACAGCCTCGGAGGAAGCTGGCCGACGCTAGCTCAGGGCCCGGACAGAGGCAGACAGCGCCTCACTGCAGCTGGGGAACCCGACTGAGTCCTTGGTTCTGGGATTCATTCTTCTGTTGCCCCATCTCGCTCTCTGTCCCCTTTCTCTTTTCTTTTTAAAAAATTTATATATTTTTTATTGCTACTTAAAGTATTTTTAGTGTAAGTAAACTTAACATGAAGACATACAGAGGCGTAGCCATTTTCTATCACTGTAGCTTCTTCCCAGAACTTCCCTGAATCCTAGAAATTGATGCTTACCTAACTTTCACATTTCAGCCTCCTTGACTTTGCAACTTGAACATCTCAAAGTCTTGGCAAGTGACTTTCCTAATTGGAAATACTGACTCGATGCTCAATATATTCTTACATATATATTATATGTAATATCTATTTTTATTATATGTAATATATAAAATATATAATATATATCTTATATAATATATGTTTTATATATTATATATAAATATATAATATTTATATATTATATATATTATATGTAATATATATAAAATTTATATGTTATATATATTATATGTAATATATATAATATATATTTTATATAATATATGTTTTATATAATATATAAAATGTATTTTTTTTTTTAAGCAGGGGAGGGTGAGATGCCATGGTGAATTCTCGGGCCCCAAACGCAGGAGAACTTGGTTCCCTGGAGGCCCAGGGGCTGGCGGCAGGGCGGAGGCTCTGTCCACGGTGCCGGCTGCCAGGTGCACATCCACGAAGCAGCAGACAGGGCTGCGTCTTAGACTCAGGGCCACCGGGAAAGCGAAGTGTCAGGGACGGTCGTTTATCCTGAGAAATTTAGTGGAAGAAGGAACGACAGTATAAACGTACATGCATATGTGCGCACACACTCACAGAAGAGCTAGGGATGACGTTGGGGGTCGCTGGTCCACATCAAGGAGAGGGAAATTGATTTGATCGTTTGGGTGTTTGTGGTTTCAACCCCAAAACAAAAGGTGCAGGCTGCAAAGACACCGTCTCTGAGGAGGGAGGTTTCTCGGGAGGACGGGGACCGCTGGGTGGCCTGGGTCGGGCGCCCTTAGCTGAAAGCAAGGGTTCAGGGGTGAGTCAGGCTGCGCTTCTTAGAGAGGAAGGCTTCAGGGCAGCCTCTCTGCAGCTGCAGTCAGGTCGCGTCCAGCGCGGGTCCTGCTGGCGCCCCAGGCCGAGGTCTGCGGCCACTGGCCAGATGTGCGCCGGCCAGAGCCGCCCTCAAGCAGCAGGGCCACCGCAGCCGCGACCTTCACGTCCCGATTCAGAGGCAGGCCAAGACCATTCCCGGTGCCGAGGCGACCAGCCATCGCAAGCACGTGCTCCATAATCCTCTACCCAGGACTCGGACCGAGATGGAAAGCAAAGAGAGTGGCCGTCGCTCGCCTTTGGCTAGAAACTTTCTCATAAGTAGATTCAGTGTCGTGATTGTTCCATCCTGATTTTCTGGTTCTGCATCTGGCCAGGGCTAAGAATCCCAGGGAGGAGGCTCCTCCCTTGTGTGCCCTGTCACTGGAAGGTGGGAATAACAGAAAAGCTTTGCCTTCAGCTGAGTGATTCTGCGATCCCCCGGTCTGGACGGCCTCGAGGCGAGAAGGGCCTGTGTGACCGCAGGGCCTGTGTGCGTGGCCTCCCTAAGTGCCCTGCAGGCTTCCTGAGGGGCCCCGCTTACCACCTACCTGCTCCTCCGGACGCAGGAGGATCTGGTAGGTGCTCGTCCCACCCCTGCGCCACCCCCAGCTCCTCCTCGCTGCGTCATGGAGACTGCTGTCCGGTCCGGTGTGAGGCTGGGCATTGTCTGCGTCCCCCTGAAAGGCCTGTCGGGGACTGCATGGTGCTCATGGCGAGAAGGCCACATCATGTGGCTGTGAGCAGGTCTGAGCATCTCCTTTCAATGAGGCACTGGGTGACAGTCATTCGTAGTCACCCGTCCTGTTGACGAAAGCACAGGGCATCTAGGATGGGCGCGGTCAGAGGCCGCAGGCTGCAGATGGGCATGCTGCCCGAGCCTGGAGTGTGTCCATCCACCGCTGGTACTGGGGGACGCAGCGGGCATCACCTGCAGCCGGATGACACCTGGCGACCTGCTGGAGACCAGCGCTTGTGGTGAACGCAGCAAACACAGAGCACCCACGCGGGCCCTGGATCCTCCTGCGGGTCACGGCCAAGAGCTGCCTCCCTCCCAGCAGGCGCACTCGTGCGGGGTGTCTGACCTACTGCAGGCTGCTGGGGAGAAATGCAAAACGCGGGGGGGAGGGTCCTTTGACCTGCGGGGGAGACAGGGGCCCCGCTGACAGGAAGGTCAGCCAGTGCATCATGCAGGAGCATCCAGGGCGCCAGTAAAGGAGGCAGCGGTCAGTGTGAGCCACACGGTGGGTGTCCAGGACGTGGCGCTGGCCACGGACACCATGGCCATGGTTCCAGCACCATTGCTGGTAATTACGAGACCCGAGGATAAGCGGATAGTTTATGTTTTTGCAATGAATTTTGCTGCTGACCTTCGAGAGTTGTGATGGTGGTGACTTTGTCCTGCTTTCCCCACTTGGACCTGTGACTTTAGAACCAGAAAGTGTTTCCCGCGAAGTGAAACGCTGCCCCAAAGGTCACCCCCTCCCAGCCCAGTATTCCAGCAAAAGGCAAAGTGAGAAGAGACCGACAATGGGAGCACGTTTTCTGAAGGATCTCCTGCTCCTAGAACCACTTAGCAAGACAGAGTCCATTGCAGTCGCAGCCATTTATGATTGTGTTGGTCATCTAAGTCACCGTCAAAAGCAGCAAGGAATCCTGTCCGGGAGTCACCAGTAAAATAAAGGCTGCTCTAAGACGTGACCAGGGAGTTGGGAGCATGAGCGGCCTGTGCTAATTCAGACACGTGTGCTGGCTCCCCTGTGCAGAGCTGGCATCTCTCTCTCCACGTAGGAAGCCACGAGTTTCCAATTTTGCTTGGGTGCCTTTAAAAGTCCCCATCAGGCCCCAGTCACTTCTGTAATGCCCCGTCATTTTCCTGAGCTGGGGCTTCAGAAAAAGGGAGGGATTCCAGAAGCTCAGGTAAGAGGTCGGCTCCAGCTTTGCAGACGCAGCAGGCAGGGTCTAAGGCCACACAAGCAGCAGCTTGTTGGTTCAAAGCTGAGCTAAGTGACTTGCAGGCTGAGGGCTTTTAGGGAAGGACAATGCAGGGATGAGCGGGCATTAGCCCCAGAGCGAGCCGGGCCCATTACTGGTAATTATAGTTAATTGTCCTGAGCGAGATACCATCAGCCCTGGGAGCAGGGAACCTCACAGGGCGAGGGGGGTAATGGAGGATGAAGAGCTGCGGGTGGATGGCCTCCCCAGCCCACCTGAGCAGGTCGCCTGAGCCCCGGATGTATGGGCTCCAGCTCAGCAACAGCATCCACCTGCCGTCTGAGTCGGCAGCCACCCTCCACAGATGGGCCCTGCCTGTCGCACTCAGCACAGACCTGAAGGTGGGTGACGATTCTTCAGCACAGTGAGGGACACGGCCTGAGGGGGCTGGTCCCTGACCAGGCCAGCAGGTGACAGGTCCATCCATCCTTGAACTCAGCATGTGGTGGGAGGACCAGTCATGGTCCCCTGAGAGCTGGCAAGCACGCCCCTGCAGGCCTCAGAGACATGCAGGTTGTCTGCAGAGGGAGGCCCGGGGCTCCCCAGCCTCTGCAGCCTCCTCAGCCAGAGACAGTCTTCCCAGCAGCCTCTGCCCTTCGCGCCGCCAGCTGTTGGTGTGGCCTGGGCGGCCCCAGCTTGTCCTCAGGCGCAGACGCTCGCAGGGCCAGCAGCGTGAGCAGCCAGGTGGGCGGCCTTGCAGCTCCTACTTTGCAGCTCTCAGTGTTCACCAGACCGTCCCCTGCATGCGTGCTTCACAGAGCATCGGCGAGTCGTGTATTCATCCAGATGGCTGAGTCCCAGACAGTGGACAGACAGGCGGGGCCTGTTAGGGTCTGCTTGCACGTGTCGACTCAAGCAGGCCTGACACGGAGAGAGGCTGCGTTCCTGCCTCCCACGTGGCAGCCGGAAGGACGCGGGGCTGAGCGATGGCTCAGCACAGGAAGTGGAAGGGACTGCAGGTCCTTCCGGCTTGGCGGGTGACGTCTCCAACAACCCCACAGGTGTCCTCCTACCTGGGGAGGCTGCCCGAAACTTCGGAATGCCTGGAAGGGGCCATCCACGGCCCTCCTGTGCGCCCCACATGCCCCCTCCCCCACGCCCCACATGCCCCCTCCTGCTCCCATAGCCCGTGGCTCTGCACCCTCTTGCTTCTACCCCCAGCGCTGCTTACAGTCACCCCTGTTGCAGGCCCCTGGCAGAGTGCACCTGTTGGTTCACCTTCGTGCCAAGGACGAGCCTGTGGGCCTCTCTACCTCCTGGTGTGTGTGGCTTTGGGCCTTCTGAGGCTTCATGGAACCCTTCTGAGGTTCATGGAACCTTCTAGAATGTGCTTTGTTTTCTTGCTTCCCCCACCTGCCCTGTAAACCTGTCCGTTCTGCCTTGCGCCTGGGGCCGAGTCCACCCTCTTTGGGCCCTGCAGCCTCCCGTGCTGTGGCCCTTGCCCTCCAGACCTGCCATTCTCTCTTCCGGCTGTCTGGCTATCCTGTTCCTAGACGCCCCCGATGTGGTTTTCCAAGGAAGGGGTCTTAGAGCTGCAGGTTTTGAGTCCAAGCATGTCTGTGAATGTCCATTGTGAGCAAGTCTGCCCGTGTTCTGGTTGCTATGATGGCAGCGTCATACGTTACCCCAGCAGTGAGCAGGGTGACGTCACAATCCTTTCAGCACGTGCAGGGGCCTGTCTGTGGGGAGTCTGGCCAGCGTGGGGCGTGTCCCCTGGGGCTCCCTCACTCGCCGCTCTGGGGCCACATGCAACGTCTCTATGGGGCTGTGCTTCCTTACATGATGGAACATTCAAGGTTTGGGCTTAAATCTTGTTCGACAAACCCCAGATTTATAAATCATCTTCCCCTCGGGAGTCGGAGCTCAGTGGCAACAAACAGCACATCTGGAAGCTCGTGACGACGGGGCTGATTTTGTCTCGTCTTTGTTAGTTTTTCTGTCTGGGCGGCTCTTCACTTTCTGCAATTCCTATTTGTCACATGGTGGTTTTGCTTTAACTCTTGTATCTTCCCCTTGTTTAAAGCACTAGAGTTTTCAAAGCTGTAATTTCTTAAAACCTTGTTTTTGCTAGACACAGGAGCTCACTTTTCTGTCTGTTCACCGTGTCTGCAAGCATTCTAGTTCTGGACCTCAGACTCGGGGTCCTAGTCATCCGACAGTATTAGCAGTGGCCAGCTTCTGTATGCTCCAGCGTTAGCTTTGGGTCAGACGAATGACTTTGTGCTTGAATCTGTGTTTGGCAGCGAAGCATTTCTTCAAAACCCTGGTTAACCTTTACCCTGCAGAGGATGACCTGAAAGAGTCTAAAAATAACCTGTGGGCTTGTGGTGGTGATGGTGACGCACTTCATTCTAGAAGCAAATGTTACAGTTCACAAAAGATGCTGTTAGTATTTGTGGAGGTTTATTCTCCTGTGGAGACTGGCCATCTCAGCCCTTGTGTGCAGGCTGCTGAATCCCACTGTTTCTAGTCTAGCTCCTGAAGCCTCTTCCACCAGAATATCTCCTGTTCTCCCAGCAAATGAAGCTACAGGATTATTGGAACATGAGCCACAGCAATGGAACTGTATGTTGGAGGCATGTAATTTCTCCACTGACGGAAGAGTCATGGTTCTGCATAAGGGACAGTTTAGCACTTCAAGAACTTTCCGTCTTGGGAGAAAGGCATTCATAAACATTAGAAGGGTCAAGTGTTTATGAGGGGAAATGAAAAGCAAAGTGTTCTTTTCACTGATTTCATCACCAGTCACTGGACTGGGTCATGCAGCTGGTGAATTCAACCCCCACTTCCCTGTAGCTGGTCCAGGAACCTGACGTGCTCACACATCTCAGTGGCCAGGACTGTCCTTTCTCCCCAGCCCATGGGTGTGATCATGCATCCCAGAGAGGAGTTCATTCTGCAAGTGCTGACGGCTCCTCCTGTGACACCCATGTCCATGCTCACCTGTTCTCCCCCCCCCATGCTTGGTCACGTGACCCATTTGAGTGTGCTGGCCCTTTTCCATGACATGCTTCCTTTAGCCATGATGGCCACCTTCCGCCTTTTGCCACTCTCTGACAGTGATCTGAATGCTGAGCCAGGCTGAGCCCCCAACCCCACCCTGCTCTTCCCTTGTCAGGTCTTTGGGTCTTCTGCTGGCCCAGACAGCCAGCCATGAGGGAGAGCAGGCAGCAGACTGCAGCTGCAGCAAGTGCACGGAGCCGTACACAGCCTTGTCATTCAGGCATCCATGGCCGTGTCCTAGTTCATGAAACATTCTCGTTTAACATAAGATAATATTTTCCCTCTGAAACTGTCCAGTTCTGCTCGAGGATGACTCTTTCTAACCATGTGGCCATGCTGTGTTTTCATTCAGGCTGGTGAACACAGCAGAGAACGAAACTGCAAACACTGTCGTTTCCTCTCATCCTTGGTAAAACCTCAGCTTTTCACGTCTGACTCTGGACAACCACTGTTTACTTCCTGGCACTGTAGTGTTTCGAAACTACGAAGGGACTGACAGCCAAAACTGTGGACAATGATCCAATCACTTCTCTCTACATCAACTGAAAGAGCTTGTTTTCCCCAAGATCTTTTCCTCTCTGCTAGTTGAGAGACCTATACAATTGCTGGCTGGATGGTGGGATCCTGAGAGACGTGTAAGCAGAGAGGCAAATGCTGACTAAGTGCAAAGATGAGACATGATGTGGGAGGTTGAAAAATGCCTTGTGATTCTAATGTCACCATCTTCACCAGAAAAAGGGAGAGACTTGAAATCTTTTACCTTTGAAATTCCTGAAATTACAGATATCACTACACTAGGGGGAAATCTAGTCACGATCCTAAAATAAATACCAGTTCTCAAAACAATAACCTCTAAGAATTAGAAGCTCAGGAACATTGTCAAACTGTGACAAACACCGAGGAAGTCGACACAGACTTTCAGCTCAAGTTTTCTTTCAGCCCTGAACCCGCTGACCTGTGGTGTTTGCTCTTACCCTTTCTCAAACGCCCTTCTTAGCTCAGAGATAGTTTTGGAGCTTGTCACTGAGAGAATTTTAGAAGACACGCTCCCGAAATGCCAGCGCGAATGCTGGCGCACTGGGTATTGAGTTCAGGAGGGCTGAGTATGAGTGCGCCTGTGACGGATCAGCTGACATGGACTCAGAAAAACCAAGCGGCAGTTGGGATCCCATTTTAAAAATGAAAGCACTCACAGTCTCGTCCTTCTCCATCAGGCTGTGTTCACTTCTGCCACTTAAGTGTCCTCGCCTCTGTGGCGAGGTCCTCTCAAAGGTGACACGGCAGTGACAGGTAGAAGCTGACCAGGCCTCACGTGGGAAGGGAGCACTGTGCTCACAAGGACACTTGGTGAGTGACGTTCCATGCTGGGCTCCTGCTTCTGGGGGCTCAGATTCCCCTCAAGTCTTCACTCCTCTCTGTCCTCCCTACACACAGCCAGGAGACAGCTTCTGGCCCAGGCTGCTGAGGGGAAGGAGAATGCCACATCACTCACCTCTCCCGGGATGAAGAACAGAAACACTTAGCTCCAGTGAAGAGACGTCATCTCTGCAGTTCCTTGCCGAGTATTCTGGGTAAAATGTTTAAGACAACGGGTCCATTTCTGTGAGCAGCGCATGCCCAAGGCCGCACCTCACACACGGGACCTCTGGATGCGGCCTGAGGTGCCTCAGGCGTATCTGACCGCAGCTTCTGCCAGTGCAGGGGACAGGCTACAGACACCTGCAGTGACTCGACACATGCGGGCATCCTGCGCTCAATTCTTACCTGGGCTTCGTTTGTATTTCGTTTTAAAATCATGTCAGTGACCCTGCGTGGACACTGCGAAAGGCTAAGAATGCTTCCTAGGTTCACTGGCTGCTTAGTAGTGACTGAGGAGCCGGGAACACAGGAGTCTGGTTTTGGACTGTGGGCCAGTCAGGCTGAGATTCCAGTCACACTGTGAGGAATCCGGGACGGCTGAGGAGACAGGTGAGCCTTATGAGGCGGGTGCGGGAGACGCTGCTCTCTTCCCTCAGCGTGGACTTCAGAGCTGGAGCGGGTCAGCCGGTGGACGTGAGCACAGATTCGGGGAAGCACCACCAGCTCGCCCGACGTGCTGCGCTGCCAGGTGAGTTGAGTGATTTTCACAGAGATGGAGTTTGCTTTTCCCCGGAGAAGCCATAATCTCAGTCCCAAGGGATAGTTTCAGGACAGGCTCCACAGACAAGGTCGTAGTGGATACAAAAGTGAAACTTAAAGGCTGCTGTTATACCTCGGTACTCCCCGCCACTCCTCTCATCTCGCCTTTCTCACGTCAGTTCTCTCCGTCCTCACCTCCCCTCTCACCTCTCCTCTGCCCCTCTGTCTCTCCTCTCTCTCTCCTCACCCTTGTCTCATCATCAAGCTGTATCTGTCTCTATCTGTATCTGCCTCTATTCTCTCATGCCATCTCTGTTCTGTCTCTCCGCTAAGTCTCGCCTCCCTCCCATCACAGCTCTCCCCTGCAAGGGGGGTTAGAAGTGTGAATGTTTCAAAACTCAAGATACAAAGGCTGTACTGGAAGGGAAACTGATGTATGGAAGAGCCGTCTATTTGGTCAGCCTGCGTCTGAGAAATCTTCAAATGTTGGATATAATTTAATAGAACTTCTTGTTAAGGTCTATGTGGCTCTCGGTCATCTCCGGGGCCGGGGGGGGGGGGGTGAACTGAAGAAATCAGTGACCCCTCCCTCACCTTTTACTTCATTTTCCAACTGACCATTCCCATAATCACTCAGGATGTGAGCAACTTCCTGTCTGGAAACTTCTTAGCTGACTACATTGGTTGGTCACTTACAGTATTTACTGACTGCTTCTCATGAGCTGAACCAGGAGGAGGACACGCAAGGGGGGGGGCAGCGCTCACTGCTTGCCCTCATGGGTGCTACAGTTTAGTGCTGCAGCACATCCGGCTACGGCCGTGCTAGGTCTTTCTCACAGATGCACAGGTGTGCGCTGTCTCACGGCGCATCCACTCCACCTCTCATCACAGGTGATGTTGCCTGCATCCTCAGCTTGGGGGCTCCTTTCGGGTGATCTTTATGCTCATGTCTGTTGCCCAGTGATCAAACTGTTCTTCGTTTTCCTGTTACTGAATTATGCATCTTTTCATGTATATTGACTACTAACCCTTCATTGGTTATGCAATTTGTGACTCTTCCCTCCCATGAGTACACTGTCTTTTGACTCTCAAGTCATTCTAATCATCTGTTTTTGCCTTTATTTTTCTTGCCATTAAGACTGATTCTCAAAAGAAATCTTTAGCACAGACGCCATGGAACAGTCGCCGTATGTACTCAACAATTTTTAACATATATAGTTAACTCAGTTCCTTTCAAAATATGAACATTATTTGCTAACGGAATGAAGAAAGTACTCAAAATCTTCTGGGATGATGAAAGGTCTCAAGCGGCAAATGGAGGCATCATGTTTACTGAGTCTGAAGCAGGCGTTAAGGCAGGAATACTACAACACAGCTGATATTGGCACAGAAAGAAACATAGATCAGTGGAACAGAATTAAAAGCCCTGATAAAGACTTTTATATTAATTTATAAGAAAGCAGCCACACCATAGCATGTGAGACTCCAATAATTAAATGATTCTGTGAAAACTGATGGCCAAGTGTAAGAGAATGAAGTTGCATCACTCACTCTTCCCACAGAAACAAATTCGAAACGGATGTGAGTTACAACCACGGGCATGTGCGCAGGTTTCCAAAGGGAATTAGGACTCCTGGCTTCACTGCAGCACCGTCTACAACAGTCAACCTGGAAACAACCCAAGTGCCCCCAAACAGATGAGCAGATCGGGGAGATACGGTGAGTGTAGACAGCGTGTAAACAGATAAGCCAGACAAGTAAAGCTGACCCAGCAACAAGCCAACAAGTCACACTGTAGAGTTAGGACTCCAGAGAGCTAAGGGATGTGGGCGGGAGGGGGGGGGACACCTGAAGGGGAGGACCCTATACGTCTGATCACAAGTAGTAAGTAGTGTGACCCTGTGCTGCTGCCAAAACTGAAAATATCTTCACTGGAGACAATTGCCTTATGACGAGATAAATAGACACGGGGATACATTCAGCTAGAAGACTTCACACAGCAAAAGAAAATTATATTAGAAAGGTTAGAAATAAATATATATCCAATGGAATGGGAGAAAGCATCCAAGTTACTTAACTGACAAAATGATTATCTACACAGACATTAAGAATCTTAGAACCACAGTAGGAAAGCAAACAACAATTAATAACTGAACAGCTGATATAAATGGCCAATTCACCGAAGATATAGAGAAGGCCAACAGATACAAGGGGAAGTGGTCATAATTCCCTCCAGTGAGAGAGACACAGTAACACCACAGTGGGGTTTCCCCCTCACACTGAGGAGAATGGCACACATGGGGGCTGGTCTTGATTGACAGTACTAACCACACACGGTGGTGCCGGATGACCCAGCCAGCTTCACACCAGCAGTCAGAAAGTCTACATGCCAACGAGAGCGACCTACACGCCTGCCCAGGAGAAGGAGCAAGGCCGAGCCTAACCACACTGTGGAGGGTCAGTCAGCCACAGGGAGACAGATGACCCGTGAACAACGACAGCAACAAGGAACAGACGCATTGGCCAGAAAATCACAGAGCACAGTGAAAGGTGAGCGGCCATTACTAAAGGATGTGGGTGCCTCAGAGCCTAGAGCGCTGGGCCAGGTGAGGTGGTTGAGGAGTGGGATGGGTAAGGGATGGTGGTGAGGAAAGATAAATACTGGGCATTATTTCCCGCGGCCACCTTCTCTGCCTGCGCAGTAACTGAACTTACCTGCCTTTGTGAAGCTTGCCTCCTGTCTAACCAGGACAAAAGTCTGTTTCTCTTCATTCAGATCCTCACACTGAAACCTTCCATGTTCATAACGGCACGTGCCTGACGTCAGGCCGGAGCTTGAGTCCTAGGGAACTTGTTGATAATTTGAAACAGATTCACAGTGATTATCAAGTATTAAGTGACTGCTGGACAGATTTGAGTGTGGTATTTTTACAAAACTGATGTGGGACATACCATGATGTTCATCTTCAGGACTAGAAATCTCCAGCCCTGGGAGCAGTGGCAGAGAGACATGCGGTCTCTGGGGAGAGCTCATCTGTTTTCAAGTTGGGTTGAGCCCGAGCTTACTCGTTTACATCACACACTGATTTCATTAGCACAAGAAACAGAATCACAGGAGTCAAAACATTAAGCTAAAGAGGTTACAGGGCCAAGTTTCCAAGGTCTGTAAACACACACACACACACAGACACACACACACACACACACATGCACACTGGTTGGTTTTCCTTTTTTTTTTCTTCTCAGATGTGATTCAGTTTGCAAAGGCAGAGAATGGAGACAATGAGGATGTTTTGGTCTATGTGATTTCCCGACACTTCAGGACATGTTTCCAAATCATCTCATACTCCTGTTCAACACCATAGCACCTGTTTTCTCTTACCACAGTTATGGTGATGGTCCCGGACACCCAGGCAAGGGTTCCCATCAACAGTGTGACACATTCTGCCTCTAGTTCTCGGATTCAGGATCTACTTGACAGGCTGCGCGTCTTTGGATGAATGAACACTTCAGCGAGGGATCACGGCATCTTATATAAGCCAGAGGCGGTGCCTACGTGATGGTAATGACATTCACAGAGCAGTGTGCGGGAGGGCCACCTCAGAGCCACTCCGCCCACGGGCCGGAAGCCCTCGTGGAGACCGATTCAACCGTTTAGTGAGCTGCCCTGCGGCAGGGCAGGTATGTCCAGACGTACTCCGTGCAACAGCAACAAGCAGAGAGAGCCATCCCAACACCAACCCCGAAGTCCATGTCATGAATTCGCTTTTAACCCGGTGAACCCAACGAGGCCATACTGTGCCTGGGCTGACAGGACGTCACTTCAGTGCCCCCAGACGAGAGGCCCGGGCTCAGTCTGTAATTAGGGGGCAGGTGATTGGGAATCATTGATAAACCCAAACCACCCCATCATCCAGGACACGGCGGGATGGAAGCTATTTCCACAAATAAGCTCTAACTGCTCTTAATTGGCGGGCAAGTGTGTAATTTATGCTCTTTCTTCTGGACCTGCTCGACCAAAGCGCTCATTTCCTGTGCAGGGACGGTGTTCGGGGAGTATTGGGACACTGGGACAGCACGTCCTGCCGGCGCATGGAGTCGCCAGCCAGTTCCCAGGACTCGCCCCGCGCAGCCGCAGGGCCGGGGAGCAGCAGCTCTGTTCCTGGTTGACGTGTCCCACCGCCGTCTCTGCACGTCTGCGCTCAGAGTGACTTGCGGACAAGGTGGCGTAGTAGGTGCTACCTACTACCATCCTGTCAGCATCCGGTCAGCACCTTCCATCCTGCCTGACGGTCCTCTGTCCCGTGGGAGAAGTCAGCCCGAAAGTGCCCTGGGCTCCTCACTCTCAGTCACGAGCATTGCGGGAGTGGACATGACACGGCGTGGTCTGTGCCCACGTGCTTCCTCGCAGCCACTTCTTCCCCCTCTGCCCTGGCGACCTGACCTGCTGTACCCACCGTATCCTCCATCTCTCTGGGTCACCGCTTCACTAGCTTGATGACATTGGCAGTTCAGTCTTTGTAGTTTAATTTTATTTCTCTCCCTCCCTCCGATATTTTGGTATTTTTACGTGGAGTGTGGCACGCCACGGGGCATGCAGTTTAGTTCTTAGAACACTGAGGTGCGGCTCAGAGCTGCGCTGAGAGACCCTTGTGGGCACGGCCTGGGACCCCGACTGCCTCTCGCGGGCGGACAGATGAGCGCACAGGTGGAGCCGTGGGCCATTCACAACATAAACACTGATGTCAAAGAAATTAGGAGGAAACAGCAAAGGCCACATTTCGCAAGCTCAGCCATAAAGAGCAATCGCCAGTGGTGGAGACAGGCTAAGGCCATACAAGAGTTACACATCTCCCAAGCTCTCCCTGCCAAGCGGGCCTGATAATGGAGGAACATCAGCTTTATACTAGTCGATGACCAGATCCCTAGAGTTGGGAGATTTCTTTAAAAATTATTTTATTTTACAATGTTACTACCCCAGGTAGTAACCTGTGAACCACTTGTCACCTGTGAATCACTGTCTTAATCTTCTGTACCCCTCCTACCCCCAACCCCCCACCCGCCTTGCTCTATGCTTCAGTTCTGCTGACAGCTTTACATTTTTCTTGTCTGTTTGTTTGTTTTCCCTGTATCCCTCATGTAAGTGAGATCATCCCGTATTTCTCTTTTTCTTTCTGGCGTATTTCTGCTAGCATGATTCCTTCTAGCGCCATCCATGTGGTTGTTTTTGTTTTTTAAGAAGCTTAAGGCTTCACTGTGTGCCACACCTAGGGGGGAGGGGACCCCTCATTTTCACAGCAACCTGAAAGGCCTGGGTGATGGCATCACCAAGGAGAAACATCAGCCCCCTGTCTAAATGCATGTTTGGGTAAACTCCTCCCAGGAGTGTGGCTTTAACTAGTCAATTAGAGAATGAAGTCACACTGGTCACTGCATCATGTTATTCATCAGCAATTCCACCGTCCCCCATTAATTAGTATTTTCTTCTAATACTGGTTTTCCAGGTGTGAGATTCCTGGCTATAACATTTTGCATTTCTGGTTAACTTATTACACACGGAATAAGAGCAATTCTGGAGCAGAAGCACAAACCAAGACTAAGACTATGCCATGATGGTAAATGCACATGTAAAGACTTTCGCATTAGACTGTGAACTCACATCTGTGGGATGTGGAAGCAGGTAGACAGATGGAGCTTCAGCTAAGAGCAACACCTCCTATCTCTCCAGTCCCCTCTGGCACATGAGAGGTGGGCAACAGCATGTCTCTCACCTGTCACTCAGCTCCCTGACCTCTTTGGAATGTCCCAGGAGACATAGGAGCTATTAACAATGACTGTTGCTCATACAGCTAAATTCTCCTGTTATTATGCATTCCTGCATCCTCCCTGCTGCATGTCATGCTTTGCTACTTCCGGGTGGGGGTAAATAAAGGGGTTTCTCAACTTCATTAAAGTTGGACCTGGACATGCTTCCCAGGATCCCCATTTCTGTGGGCTAGTATCACTCTCTTCTGTCTCAATTTCTTCTTCTTTCCACATGTGACCCCTAACAATATCGAGACTGAATGCACAGTTCCCAGTTATGTCACTTACCCATCCATGTCAAGCGCACATGCTTGTAACATGCAAACAGACACCTCATTTTCTGTCCAAGAGGTCTGCTTTGATTCAAAAGTTTAAATGTAACTTGTTTCTACCCACCCAGATAAACCAAAATCACTTTTCTGATTTTATCATAGATAAAGTAATTTTTCAAAGATAAATTGCATAAGGCAAAATAGCCCTGACACCTCCTATTTGAGACAGCCCTGTCTCAGCCGCTGTCAGTGCCCCTGGGAGTTGAATCTGAATGTCATGTTTACCTACCCGCTGCAAAGCATATTGAAACAGGTGCCATGCCAGGCGCAGCCAGACTGGCCCAGCCAGGGGGCTGTGAGCTGCGGGCTGCATACATGGGCCTGCGCCTCCCAGCACCTGAGGTGAGAGGCTGAGCTAAGTCACAGCCAACATGACTGTGAGATCTCAATTCCCAGCCGGCGGGATTTGCCTACGTCTCTAGAAACCAGCAATTGAAACCTCATGCTGCCTCAGCCCATGTGAGTCACACACCAGGAAGCAAAGGTGTGAGGGCACGTTCACAGCCTGTCCGGGCTTCAGGGAAGAGGTGCAGGAGGACGCTGAGGGAAGGCCCTCTTGTGCAGAGGGACGGCCCTCCCACCTAACTTGTCCGTGCTCCTGTCGGGAGTCCTCCCTCCAGCTCTGTCCACCATCGTTTCCTTCCAAACTTAACACCTCAGGTCCAGGCGAGCAGGACTCTGGCTTCCCACTGTGGAAATGGCAGGAAGTAGCTCTGCAGGAGGCGACACCCCTCACCCATGACACAAGTGCGGGGTATTATTTTACCTCAAAAAATGTCAGATCTGGCCGAAGGAGCCCCAGGAGTCAGTCCCAAGGGGATCAACAAACATGCATTGTATGAAATCCAAAAATAATCAAATGAATTAAAAATAAAATGGCAATTCTCTCATAAAAAAAAAAAAAAGACTTTCATGTAAATGATAGATTGTTCCCACAAGCACTGAAACATGAAAATGAACTTTCCTTAATGGTAAAATTTGCAATTCATCTGAGTTCTAAAGCCTGTATATAAAAAAATGTGTAAAACTCTATGGAGTGGGCTGGGGAAGGGGAGCCCAGCAGACTAGGGGGGAGGATTGTGGCTGCTTTGGAAGGAGAGCCACAGTGACACCCCGGAGGGAAATCCTACACAGGCCACCTAGTAATGGAGGTGAGAAAGAATGCTCTTTCTGTGAAAAACACTGATCTAATGTTCTAAACACTGCATATGACATCATACATCTGACAAGGCATGCTGATCCATGTCGATACATGGATCTAGTGTTCCATGCTCAAGAGAAAAAGGAGCCAATCACAGAATGGGCAGAACAGGCAGCTACACAGGCACCTCTCCAAAGATGACAAATGGCTACATGTTGCTGATCAGGGGACTGCGAATCCAAACTGCAGGGAGATGGCACCACCTTCCAGTGAGAATGCCTATATCAATAAAAGCAGAAACCATGCATGTTGGTGAGTGTATACAGAAAAAGGAATGTTATACACACTGCAGGTAGGAACGCAGGCTGGGCCAGTCCTTGTGGGAAGCAGTAAGGAGGCTTCTCAGAATAGTGGAAATAGATAGACCACGTGCTTCCACTCCTTAGCATTCACTTACTGCAGAAACACTGATTTGAAGGGATTTGGGGTCTACTGTGTTCATTCCAGCACGATTTCTAGTGGCCAGGTGCTGGAAACAATGGCCCAGGCCACTAATTGTGTCCACTTACTGCCCAGAGACTTGAGTGGATTACGAAGACATTGTACAGATACACAGTGGAATACTACTCAACTGTAAAAATGGATGGGCTCCTGCCATGTGTCACAACACAACTGGAGCTGAAAGGGTGCTACACTGAGTGAAAAAGCGGGAGAGGGAAAGACAGACTCCATGTTTTCACTCAGATGTGGACTGAAGAGCCATGAAACAAAGGGATGGACAGAACTAAGCCATTTCTACAGTCTAGAAATGACTGTAAAACTGAGACCACTAGGAGGGAGGGTAGCAACAAATTGGGGAGGGACCGAGCAGTCTGTGGTAAAGGAACACGGGTGCTCTGGGAAGGGTGCTTTGTGGTGACACACATCTGAGGAGGTGTGAGCCTCTTCTTCTGAAGAGGAAGATGACAACCAATTTTACCTTAAATAACAAAATAGCGCAGAAAATATCTACATGAATGTGCTACATTGAGTATTAGAAGGATTTCTTCTATTTTTTTGACGGTGAATTTTCAAAAATCTCTTCAATTTAATTGTGACAGTTCCTAGTCAGCATTCAGGAAAACTATTGGGCAAGCAGGAGTGAATGAGCAGCTTACATTTAGCAATGTGCTATCTCCACACCATCGAATACTCTTCAGTCATGAGGAAAGTTGAAACGCTGATATTTACAGCAAAATTGGAAGGTACTTGAGGGGATTATTTGTGGTAAATCACATCAAAATCAGAATCAGAAAGATAATCAGACATTTACATAGCGAGCAATTTGATTAAATACTTGTACAATCTGTAGAACATTTATCAACAAAGGAGGGGCTCTCAGGTTGAGAGAGAGGGAAGAAAGGGTTGAAGAGGTTGTAAGGGTTGGTGGTGAGGAGATGAACGAATTGCCGATTCAGATTAGGATAGAGATCTAAAGAATTCTGAGGCTGTCAGAATAAAGTCTATACATGTGGAGGCAAAGCACCCAAACAAGGGTGTGGGTGAGCCCCACAAAGGGGAAACATTACCACCGAACGTGATGGGAGACAGCGAACTCAGAAATAGTAAAAGGCTGGGACTCATTGCTCTAAGGGAAACAATCAGCCCACGTGCCCCAACACCTGACTAGCAAGAGCCCCAGGAAGACAGAGTGATGGGAAAAGGCCCACGGACCCTGAGGTGCGGGAACCCGCCAAGACACAGCCCGCAGAAGCCACAGGGCAGCGGGTCTGAGGGGCGAGTCGGGGTTTCAGCAGGAATTTGGGTGGGGGTGGGGTTAAGGCCAAACACCTGTAACTGAATAGGATGCGCCTGAGCACTGGCGACATGAGGTCAAGGACTGGGTGGGGAGGGGGGGTCTCTGCATGCCCTGGGTCTCTGCAGTGAGCAAACAGGTAAAGGAAGGAAAAGCTCAGAAACGAACCAGGGAGCCAGGAAGCACCGTCCACAGCGCGTCACTGGCCTGGTAACACTTGACTGGCCGGGCAGCACGTCACTGGCCTGGTAACACTTGACTGGCCGGGCAGCACGTCACTGGCCGGGACAGCAGTTGTCTGCAGTGGTGATTCTGATCTCACGTAAACACCGGCAAAGGGAGAAAAAGCGGAGGAAGAGAGGACGTGGTGTAGCTGTCACAGTCCTCACGGGCAGCGAGGCCTGCGCGGTGGCAGCGGCGGCGACACATGGGTCTGGTCGCCCCGCCACTGGCGCCTCCAGACGGAGAAGCCCTGCGGCTCCGGGCGACTCAGAACCGGGCGACTCAGAACCAGGGGAGTCAGAACCCGGCTCCCCGGCCCACCCCAGCTTCCTCTTGGGAGTTTATGCTTAAGGGAAAGTTTTCCCAGAACGAGATGCGCCTGAAGCCGCTTGTTCTCTTCCCTTTTGAAGTCACATCTGTCTTCCCGCCTGGAGCTTCCATGTTTCTGCTTATTAAGCCAGAGACGCCGCGCCTTCTCGGGGAGCCCAGTCCATGAGGTGGCTACAAACATCTGCATGCAGACTCCAGCGGCTCAGAGCGCTTCTCCTGGTCTGGCGGGAAGGTGTGCACACGGCGGTCTGATCCTCGTCCTCCTGATTACAGTCACCACACAGGGACCTTCTTCTGTCTGTATTTTCCAAATGCTGCCGTGACTGAGACATTAGCAATCTGTAAGCATCACCGACAAACTGGCCTCCACGTGTCGGCTTTCCAGCATCAAGAGATGAATGATCAGTCTAATTTATAGCTTGAAATAAAAAATGGCAAAATCACATCTAAAGGACCAAAGACTCTGATCCTGGTAATGTCCTTCATTCCATGTTCGGTTCAAATGTCTTTTTTTTAGATGCATCTCTTGTTGTGCCCACAGTATGGAGGAATAGGAAGCCCTGGTAAATCTCTCTCCCTGGGACAACTATAGAAAAATGAAATTTTGTTCTCAGGAAAATTCCACAGACTGAATCCTAATGATAAGAAACCAAAACATGAACATTATTATCCCCCGAAGGGGGTGGCTTGCTGTGGGGCAGCGCAGGGAAAGGACAGGGAGCTGTGTTTGGGTGGCAGCTGTACCAGCCCACAAGCCAGGTGAGCACAGACGGAGCAGGGGCACAGGCCTTGCGTGCGAGCACTGCAACTACTGAGCTCACTCAAGGAAATCTGGCCATGCAGGCAACAGAGCCCAGAGATGTGTTTTACAGACCTGCTCTGTGTTTTACAGCACAGAGAGTTCCCCGTGCTATGGCCTGGGGTCCTACAACAGGAAGAGTGGTGACAAGGAGGCAGGGTCCTAATGCTGGGGTTTCATGAAGCCGTGAGCAGCAGTTGTTTTGCAGAGCAAGGGAAGAAGAGGGACTGCAAATCGCTGACTGTATTAATATGGTGGTGACAGGGTTGGTGATGGGGGCATTTAACCCAGAGTGTCTGGGTTCTAGCATACCTTCCCGCCTGCTGCTGCCACCAAGTTAAAGAAAAAAGATAGACAAAAGCAAAGACAGCACCCCAATGGGAAAAATCAAGTATGTCAACGCAAAGGCCTTCAAGACAACGAGCATCTGAGCATCTGAAAGTCCAGAGACTTGTAGGTAAAGTACACAGAATTCTAGAGCTTAAGATTTTAGAATAATAGTTTTAAGGAAGCTCAGTGAAATTCTGGAAGGGCAAGCAAATGCAGAAAAGCAGGTGAGAATGACCAGAATTAGATGCTTACTAGAGAGACTGAAATGTTTAAAACATGTATTTGCAAAGAGATAAACTACTAGAGGTGAGAACAAATATGGAAGCATATAAGTATACTAGCAAAAGAAAGATTTCAGAAATTTAAGATACATGTATGCCAAATAACCCAAGTGGAATAAAGAGAGAAATAATATTTAGAAAGAGTGAAGGACCTCTGTATGAAGTATCAGACTCTGTTAGAAGAGGAGGCAAGGATAATGGCTATTCCAGAGGTGGAAGAGCTAAAGGAGCAGAGACTGATATAATGAGTAATGGCTGAGATCTTCCTGAATCTAAGGAAAGATTTGAAGCCCACAAAGCTAAAAGAACACCCAAGTCTCTAAATACAAAATGAGGTTCACTAAGACATGTCACCATTAAATTACCAAAAGTCACTGACAAAGAAAATATATTAGCAGGACAAATATATTAGAGGGGGAAAAGAATGTAATACACAAAGGATTTTGTTTCGACTGACATCAGATTCCTCAGCAGATACACTCAAGGCTACAGCAGAGGGAATGACTTACAGAAAAGATTATCATTCAAGTGTGATGGAGGCATAAAGTCTTTCCCAGACAAGGCATTACTACCACTAACCCTGTCCTATAAGAAATGTTAAATGGGGTTGTTCTTCATGAAGAAATGAATACAAAATATTGAGCAAGATGGTAAGTGATGGCAAAGTATCAGAAGTATAAATAGTACTGAGAAAACACAAAATGTTAAAGAGGAGGCAGAAAAAGGCTAGAATCTGTAGAGCTAAGGGACGATGGGGTCAATACAAATACAGAAAGAAATATTTTAGATAAGAAAGTGTGGCAGAATCCTCATGGTAATGACAAAATAAAACTCAGTACAGAGACTCTTAGAAGAAGCAAAGAAGATACTGAAAGAATGACCAGGAAAAACCACACAGATGGAAAAAAGCAGACAGCATGGGGGAGGGAACAAAACAATAAGATAAAACAACCAAAGAAAGATTAGAAAGAATGGCACTAATTGTGCCTCACATATCAGTCATCATCGTATACTTGAATGGTTCTCAACTCACACATTAAAAGATACAGAAGGACAGGTTTGATATAAAGATATATATATCATTTTATATAAAGATATATCTGACAATATACATAAGACTCATGTTAAATATAAAGATAAACAGAATTAAAGTAAAAGACACAACAAATTATTTCAGCCAATAATTTAGAGCCAAAAGCAGAGACCAATATCTCATATCTGATAAATGACATTTTCAGTCAAATAAGTTTATGAGGCACAAAGTCAGAGGCTGTGTCATGATTAAGGGGGCACTCTGTCAAGAAGATGAAATTGCCATTGACATTTATGCACCTAACACGGGTGGTGCCAAAATATTTAAAGCAACTATTAAGAAAATTCAGTAAACACATCTAGAACCACATGGTGATAGCACAAGATCTCAACATACCACTAAACATCAAGATAGAAATCATTCACATAGAAAGTAAACAAGGAAATAATGGCCATAAAGGAAGCAATGGATCAGATGGACTTAACGGATCACCACAGAACCTTCCCTCCCCAAAGGAAATGAATATGAATTCTCCTCAAGTTAAACCTCGCAAGCCAGGACAGACACACAAAAGTGAAATTATATTAGGCACTGTTTCTGATTACAGTGGTGTAAACATAGAAATCGGCCACCAAAATAAACCTGGAAAAATACTCATACGTGTGGAAAATAAATACAAGGATTTTGAAAATATCAAGACAAACCAAAGGAGAAATAACAAATTATCTAGAGACCAGCAAAAATAAAGTCATACATTATCAGTTCCTATGGGATGCTCTAAAGATGGTATGGAGGAAAGCATAGTACAGACTCACATCAATACGCATAAGAATTCTCAATCTAACTTGGTTCAGGAATTGGGGGGAAAACCCAGATGAAACCAAAGTCAGTCCAAAGAAGGAAACAATAAAAACGAGAGCAGCAATTAATATAACAGCCACAAGATGATAAAACAGATCAGCGAAATCAAGACCTGCTTCTTAGAGAGGATAAACAAAATACATAAGCCCTTAATGTGGTTGATGAAGAAGAAAGAGAAATTCCAAGTAGAATCAGATATAAAAAAGGTGAAATGACAACAGATAACTCAGACATACAAAGGATCGTAAGATATGCAAACTCCAGGATCATACAGAAGGAAGGACATGCTGTTGGCAGTGTACTGTGCCATCCACCACTGTACCAAAGTGGAACAGACAGCTTGCCCAGGCCGGTCATAAGCACAGAGATCGAGAGGGCAATGAAGAGACCCCTAAGATCAAAAACCCAGGATGTTTTCAACAGTGAATTCTACCAAATTTTCAGAGATTTAATACTTACTTGTTTTCTCAAAACTTTTAAAAAACAATTGGAAGAGGGGGAAACACATTTCATGAGACCAAAGTTTACCTCAACCCCTAAACCTAACAACGATATATCATTACATTCAGTGACCAAAGATACAATTCCTATCAGAATTTTGAGAAATTGAATGCAGCAACCAATTAAGAGAATCATTCACCATGACCGAGTGGGTTTCATTACATGGATGCGAAGATAGTTCAATGAAATCAAACAAAATCATTCACCACATCAATAAGAAGAAAGGTAAAAATCATGTGATCATTTTAACACATGTCAAAAAATTATTTGATAAGATCCAACACTAAATTATGGTAATAGTTCTCAATGAAATATGAATAAAAGGAACAAATCTCAACATAATAAAGGCCTTAAGTGACAAGCCCACAGTGAAAATCATAAATGAGTTTATAAACCTGAAATGACTCTCCCTATGGGAAGGAACAAGGCAAAAATGTGCTCAGTCGCTGCTACTTTTCAATATAGTGCTGGAAGTGTAAGAGCAGCAAAGCAAGAAAATGAGATAAAATAATCCAAATTGAAAATGAAGTTTAACTCTCACCATTCACACATGAAATGAAAATATACAAAGAAAACCCAAAAGACTCTACCCAAAACTAATAGCAATCACAAGTGAATACAGAAGTAAAGTGACAAGATATGAAATCAATATACAAAAATCAGTTGTGTTTCTATATGGAAATAATGAAGTAAAGGAAAAAAGAAATCACTTCTATTTAAAGTCACATCAAAAAAGATGAAATGCCTAAGAATAATTTTAGCTAAAGAAGTAAAGTATCTATACAATGAAAGCTATAAGACAAAGCAGGAGAAAAAAGGGAGACACAAAGAAATAGAAATGTTCATCTTCGTGAATTTAATAGCCACATCACCTAAAGCAATCGCAGGCTGGATGAGACATCTATTCAAAGTGCCAATGATGTTCTTCATATGGAACCACAGAAGACCCCAAAAGATTGCCACTGCAATCACAGAAAAAAAAGAAAAATAAATGGAGATTCCACAGTCCCTGATTTCAAATGCTTTTACGCAGAGCTGGTAGTCCTAGCAGCATGGTACCGAAACCAAAACAAAAACAGAGAATAATAAAATTTAATAGAGACACAAGAAATAAACCCAACAGAGACACCAACACAAAAACAGAGAATAATAAAATTTAATAGAGACACAAGAAATAAACCCAAAAGAGACATCATGATGGAACAGCAGAGAAAGGAACCTGCTTTAACAAATGATACTTGGAAACTTGCATACGCATAATTATTTGACTCCACACATAAAAATTAATTCAAAATGGACTCAAATTCAAATTAATTCAAATTCAAATGGGATTCAAATCTAAGAGACCCAAAGAATTCCAGACAAAATAATGCCAGATAATCACACACCAAAGACACACATGCTAGTAAACTGCTGAAAGTCAACGACAAAGACAGAACACTAAGAACAACAAGAGCAGGAAGGGCAGCCTATCAGGAACACCAGTCGGACTGACAGCAGACTTTTGGGGAGAGAAATCAGAATGAAAGATTTCTAGCGCAGAATCCCCTTACCTACATGTGTAACATTCAAGACTGAAGAGAGGAAATGGAGCTTCATTGAAAAGTCAAAACTAAATGAATGACTCTGGGTAAAATAAGTCATCAAGAGATAGACAAACATTAGCTGGTGTCACTTTTCTGTGGAATACAGTAAAACAACAACAACAAAAAACCACAAAGGGTCAGATAAAACCCTACCAGTAACAAGCCCTGAAAAGCTGACTGTAAAATGAGCAGAGTATCCAGCAGGTCACACAGATAGAAGGTGCGGCAGGCCCTGACCTTAGCAGAACACACACAAACAAACAGAAATGAACAGAAGTAACATAAAAATAGAAAAGGAACCTAAACAAAACAAAGTCTATAAAAAATTAAAATATTAGACAAAAACAAAAAACTAAATGATAATAGCACACATGTCTCAGTGTAAATGGCCTGATTTCACCAGTGAAAAGTTGTAGAGTAGCCAGACAAACTTTGAAACAACCTACAAGAAACCCCTTCTCCCAACAAAGCTTAGACTCCAAGTTAAAAAAAATTTGAAGCAAATGGCAATAAAAAAAATTCAGAAACAGCTATACTAATATCACATACTGACTTTCAGTTAAAGGTAATAAGAGATATGAAAGCTATATTGTGATTAAGGACCTAAGACATCAAAACAAAGTAACTCTCAAAAAAATATATATACGCAGTGGATGACCAAGAACCAAAATAAAATAATTATTAAAGACCTGAAAAAAAAAAAAGGAAAGATTCTAAGCTATGCTAACAAAGAAAATAAGAGGGAAAACAATAAATAGTCGCAAATGAAATAGGAGAAATGATAGCCTCATAAGAGATTACTACTTGCTGGTATATTTGATAACCTGGAAGGAGGAAACTGGCAATCTTCTAGATAAATATTATCTACCAAGACTAATCCAAGAAGCAAATG